>LKEA01000089.1:16876-29876 GCA_003795315.1 Cytospora schulzeri
CCCGGTCCCGCAACAGCACGAGCTCGCGGAAAAGGGGAATGTTTGCAGGCATGCGATTCTGAATAGCGTAGAACAGTTTACTCCTTGTAGCCTCTGGTATTGCCTGAGTTATGATGGGGTTGCTCTGCGGAACCTTTGTAGCAACCCAGCGGTAGCCTTCAAGCTCGCCCTCTCCATGTTTAAGTCGCGAGATGAAACTTAATGGGACGCCCGTTAGCTCTTCTCTTGTGAGCCACAATCCCGTCTTCTCCTCATGTAAGTTTTTGTTACATTCACGTTCAAGGTCCTTCAGGCGCTTCTGGCATCTCTCAAAGTAAGATCCCGCAAGATCTCACGGCTGTATCGGCAATGCCACAGCCATTTTGGCAGAATTTGTGGTGCAGCTTCTCCAGATAGTTGTGAGATTCGGTACTCAGACTATCATCCAATAAACCCCGAGCTATCACAGCATCTACGAGTGCATACATCTCTGTGCTTGCAAACAGGTCAACCTCGGAATGGGTAAATAGAGCCACGACGGCGTTAGAGGCATCTCGTAGCTCCTTTGATGGCGAGGTTGAAGCGTAGAAACGCAGAAGCCGCATCGACGTGGACTTGTCGTTCTCATCTCGGATTTTGGGTTCGACGACATTGCCAAATGTGGCGAATTCTGGCTTCACGGCCTCCACAATATCATGCCAGACCTTTTGGGTGCGTTCGACTAGTTTCTGAGCATCCTTCCGAAGCGATTCGAGGTTGCATCAAAGATAGGTAGGCTCTGATTTGCAATATCGATTGACTTGGATGGCAAAGTACGTGCCGATGATACGCTTAGAATCAAATTTGTGTTTGAGTGAAGTTCAGAAATAAGAGTTCTTATCTCCACGTATGATTTGGTAGAGATTGCAGCCTGGAGCATTCCCTGCTACAAGTTTCCTCGTGCGTTTAAAGGGTTGGATGTGCAGCAAAGCGTTACTGAAGGACAAGAGGCGTGCGACTCGTAGGCATAGGTACTAAGTACCTAGGTACGTAAGTGCCAGGGTTACAATGGGTGTGAACTCGAAGATAACTTAGGTGATTAAGCAAAATGAATTGGCAACACCTCCTCTTATCCACGCCACATTTCTGAATAATACAGCCAACCTGAATACCCTGCCTGAGTCGACGGATTTGGCTTCGGCTTCTGATATTCGCCGGCTTGACAGCAGATGTACTCTTATATCATATGCCTACTCCCGAATCTTCTCGACTTCCGGTAGAGATGCTGCTCGATTGCGTAGGATCCCACATTGATGCCCGCTATCATTGTCGTACTATTCAATATGTATTCCCATCCGTATGAGATTCGGAAACTAGAGAGGTTGAGAGTCATTGAGGCTGCATACAAGTACCAGTTAGTCTGGTTCAGATTTACTCCTAACACAAACAAACGTAGCCTCCTGCTTTGTAATCCAGAGATATGTTTGTAGAAAGAAGTTAGCTAGACACATCACAATCCAGTCCATTACTTGGTTGAGACCTGCCTTCGACAAGTTTGTCTCATGCCTGATCCATGTCAAGACTCAGGAGTCGGAAGCATAGTGTACTTGACAGGATCTTGCGCTGGCAAAATCATGTCGCGAAGTCGACATCGCTGCCACCTCTCGAGTGTCTTGCCGTGCCACAACACGACTCAACACCTTTGCATATATATAAAGAGCACAGTTTCTGATTCGGACCAATTCCATAGTCTATTGGATACTGGACTTCGCGTCAAGTCAGGCTTGGGTACCTGGCGGACTTCTTGACTATATACTCCGTTCTAATCCCTAAAGGGCCTTCATTTCCTTCAAGGCACCCTCTTTGTAAGCAGCCAAATCGATGCCGGCAATGAAGCCCCATCTGGGAGCCAGGAGGCCCCTTATCTTACCTGGATCCAAGCCAGCGTCTGGGTCTTGTCCACAGAAGATCATCCCCGTCCCCCTACTAGAGTCAATAACTCTCTGACATATATCCCTCCTGACGGCATCGTAGGCCTGGAAAGCGCGATCAAGCTCACACGAGACCTTGGCCTCCCTGAGTAGTGTACCGAGAATCATGGCATCCTCAAAAGCTTGACCGGTTCCAGCGCCTTGCCACGGGGTGGAAGCGTGGGCCGCATCGCCAACGATACATACTCGACCATTCGAAAACGTCCTGGTAGATTTATGTTCCCACTGAGAGTACGCCTGTGGTTCAGCTTGATCAAGTATAAGCTGGCTCGCCGAATCTGTCAGCTTCCAGGTCGAGGCAATAGGGGAAACGAGATCTGACATCTATCATCCCTTTCCCAATAGGCCCATCCAGCCAGTCGTGCAGAGTTTCTTCCAGAAGTCCTCGCGTCAAGGGCCGCTTGCGGTCTTTTGGTGGGTCCTTCTCGACAGCTGATATTACACACTGAACTTTTGTCCTGTTTGCAAGGACATCGTGCATAACAAAAGCCCTGTGCCCCGCCCATCCGTATTGACGATCTTGTTCGAAGTATTCAGCACCAAGAGTCTCTTTCGCCTTGCCAAAGGGAACAACATTCCTGCAATCCCAGAAGCCGGCAGGAGATGGCCCATCAGAATCGGCAGTTTCTTGCAAAACATAGCGTCTCACTGCGCTGAATATTCCGTCCGCACCAATCACGGCGTGGGAATGTTTCATTCTGTCCATCACGAAAAGTGACCTGAACGTCACCGGCGGCAGTAGTGGTGATATCGGATACTGCCTTGCTTGCGTGAAGCCGATCGTTGGGAAGGGGAGCCAGAAGTTCGCGAAGAAGCGAAGCGCGATGCACAACTCTAGTGCCGGTTTCTGGGTTACTGCCAAGGTCCATAATAATAGCACCCGTGTGCGTGCCTGAGCCCTATTGCATCGTTAGAGCCATGATGTGTCAGTTTAGGATAGGGATTCTTCCTCACAATGCAGGTTCGTGTCGATGCTTAGTCTATTCAAAGGTTTTCGGATGGGATAGTGGACTTGAATGGCGATCGAGTAAATTGTGGACAACAGGGCTGGCACCGCGTGATATCCTGTTGTCTCATAACTCATTTGACATGACAGAAGAGCTCAACATTGCGGTCAAAGAGGCTGGTGAGTTCTTGGGTCAGTGAATGCATACTCACTTGGGTAGAGATTGAAGGGGAACTTCGGGAACTGTATTTCTTCACTGAACGTGGGCCTAGACCATGGACCAAGGCCTCCCGAGGTCATCGGCCAACGCCCACTGCGTAATTAAAGCCTATTGCGATGCTTTTTGGTGTGGAATGGGTCTCTAAGAAAGCAGTGTGGATTCAATTTGAGGTCAAACTGCTCGGTAAAGGCGTGAGCCTCACTCCAGGGACCACAAACGGTTGAGAAAATGAGCGGACATGCGCGTGTGTGGGATTCGCAGTGCGTAATTAAGTATATATATGATCAAATTAAATCATATTTGGTCTTGGCCATCTACCTGGGTATTCAAAGAAAAGATCGCTGTGTATAAGCATAGACCCTGCCGCGGTCGCCACCATTCGGAGTTTTGGGCGCTCATACACATACCACTTCGCGTTGTTGAGGGCGAAGAAGCGCATTGCATCCCGGCCACTCACAGATTCACCGATCCATCTTATCACTCCACTCGCTCTTGATAAAGTCTGCACACCGCTCGGCGACCATAATTGTCGGAGCCATGGTGTGGCCACTAGGAATCTTGGGGAACACGCTTGCATCCGCAATCCTGAGATTCTTTATCCCATGGACACGCAGACTTTGGTCTACAACGCCTGACCTGTCATCATTAGACATGGGACACGTACACGACACGTGGAGGCTGCCCATGCCGACTCGTCTAATATAATCATCGATCTCGTCGTCCGTGACGTTCCTCCACGTCTTATTCTCTGCAGGGTGTCCCGCCTCCTTCTTCTCGCTCTTGGGCAAGGGTCTTTCGTCAACCCCTGATCGGAACGTCAAGCCGGCGGAGGGGACTGGCGCATCCGGTGAGGTGCTACTCGGAGCAGACATTTCCCATTCTTTAAGTAAGTCAGGGTTCGCACCTGGCGCAAAGGCAACAGACGCAGGGTATGGATAATCCGACCTTTGAAACTCGTCCGCGAGCCTCATCGCGAAGCGAAGTCCACGGCGGAACGGCACCAAATCCTGCTCATTCCGGAGCATCGGGTGGTGAATGCGTGGGTTGCTTAGTGGGTCCTTGTTCGACAGCTCGATGCTACCTACAGACTTGGGTTGCACGAGTGTGGTATAAAATGTGATTAGGGAGTGTCCCGGGACGGCCCTCTCGAGGCTGTTCACGGGCTGTATCATAATCTCAATATCTGGGATATTGTGCGGCTGCGATGCGTCCAGGTCGTCGGGGTTTTTGCTGGCCACCATGGTGTCTTCGTCGATAGCCGTGGTGCGGACAAATATGGTTTTCGGTGTCGAGCTGGCTCCCATGAGGCCACGCCCGAGCACGATGAAGAGTATCATGTGCCATAGACCCCTTATAGACTCGAGGAGGCTCAGAGTCTCGGTCCTAGGAAGGTTGAGCATGACTGCAGAGCTGCAGTGGTCTTGAAGAGAGGCGCCGACGGGCAGGTCCTTCTTGGTAGCAATTCCATGGGCTTCAAGTTGTACTTTGGGCCCGATACCGCTGAGCAACAGGATCTGGGGGCTACAGACCGCACCAGAGCAGAGTATTACCTCGCGTCTGGCTTGGACGTACACATCGCCGTCGTCTATGTCTTTGCTGACACGGCGAATGTGCACCCCGCCAACAAGCCCAGTTTGATCATCGATGTCTAGGCGCGACACAACAACTCCAGTACAGACTGTGAGGTGCTTCCGTCTTTGGATGGCCGTCTTCTTGTCAAGAAAGGCCGTGTACGTCGAGACCCTGTAGCCCTGCTTGTCGATGGTCATGTCAAGATCAAAGAGCCCCATAGCAGGTGCGACTGGGCTATTGCAATCCTTCTCCACAGATAGGCCAACATTTTGGGCAGCCCCCTCGACGCTGAGACGGAGAATGTCAGAATAATGCAACAATAAACATCGTCCCTTGAGGTTACCTACTACGGACGCCATTCGAACGGCCAGAAAGCCTGCCGTAGCTCGATCGGGCCTAAGAGGATAGTCAGATACGATTCAGTCATCATAGCATCTGCATAGAAACATCTGACATACCGTGGTGGCCCCTAGAAGTCGAGCCTGGATGGGCTGTGGCGTTCTCGCTCTTACGAAAATACGGCTCGACCTGGTCCCATCCCCATTTGTCAAGGCCATATTCTTCTACCCACTCCTGATACCCCCCAGGGACCCCTCGGGTCATCAGCATGGCATTGATCCGCGATGCGCCACCGAGGCCTTCGGCAGTCCAAATCCGGTTCTTTCTTCCGTTCACATTGGACATTGCCTCGCTGTAACGGGTGCTCTGAACCTGTAAGGGGTCTCCCATCCAGAAATTCTGGCTGATAAGCGGTACCCGCGATACAAAATTGTCCTTGACGTGCCCCTTCTCGATGACAAGAACTGATACAGTTGGATCCTCAGACAGTCGCGATGCCACAACGCAACCCGCAGTTCCACCTATGATGTTGTCAAGGTCAGCGCAATCCGGTTAGCGTTGACTTCGAAGGTTACCTGCCTCCGACGACAATGTAGTCGTATGCTTTGCCATTGACTTCCGCTGCCGAGACTTCGGGATACGGGGTAAAAGGCCACATTGCTACGGTTGGTTGCGGTTTGAACTTGAGGCGGAGGGGGTAGCAATACAGGATTGTAGATCAGAACCAGTTGATGCTGGCCTACATAGGTAGTATATGCAGAGATGGAGGGAGACAAGGGGGAAAGTTCACACGCGCACGAAATAGGGCGCCTATTAGTACCCATCGGGGGGTTACAGCTGGTGGAGAGATTGCTGGGCTGCAAATTTGTTCCAGGGAAAGTCTAACCAAAAGTAATGTTGGTTGTAGCATAGCTGTGGAGCTCCCAATAGACGCTCGTGAGTACGGCATAATGTGGGTGCCTCTGTGGACATCCTAATCCACACGCAGCAATTGGCCCACCTGCTGCAACCTTCCCCGTCTGGTTCATCCGTGCAGTGCATCTGATTATCGCTCTGTATACATATACTGTCACACGATGTATCTGCGCTTGCAAAGGACCACGGCAACGTCCAAGGGCAGCGCTAGTCGAAGCTTTTCGGCAAGGCGACGTGGGACTCAATCTATGCCCTTGTCTTGAATGAGTACCGTCAGATATTGGGAGTAAGAAACTACGGATGTGACTAGGATGGCTTTCTCAGAATGCAAACATGGGAAGACAGGAGCCATGACATAGGCGCATGGCAATGAATGGCGTATCTATCGACAGCTCAAAGCCGCTTTCATTCGGGAGTTACCGATCTCCCAATCCTCGATAGTGGCAGAGAGGAGGAAGATGAAGTTCGACGCCTTGATACCATGAGTCTTATAACGAAGAAGCGTGTATGTGCACTTTTATGATTCAAGCAACATATTTCCAAGGTTCCCTGTGTCCGTTGGGTGCTTCTCATTAGCCAGATTATAAGGCAAGTTCCGGATTGAGGATCAGCTGAAAGATGGGTCATCTTCATATAAAGTTGATGGGCTTAGGTATTGCATAGCAGAAAAAGATTTGTTACATCTCTCACATTTGATAGGCCTTGAGGCTTCACCAACCGAACAAGTACCACCCCCTTCCGAGGCCTGAGGGGGGTGGAGTTGGAACTTGAAAACTCTAGATCCTCGATTCTGATCTAATTGCAATTTCAGGTATCTTTGCTTTCCTTCTGGCTTTTTCTCAATACAGATTACCCTTCTGCAAATTTGTGAATATCAAGAGTTGATATGCTCCTACAATTTCACACAAACAAATCCACAATAATAATGAAGCATGACAGGGACAGTCCTGCCGATCTGCCAGGCAGCAGCACCCCATTTGCAATGTATGCAAGTCACCGCCTGTCATTTTTGAAACATAAAAGGCGTCTTGATCTAACAACAACACCGGTCACTTATTCCAGTTTCCAGCCTTCTTCATTGCAACTCAGGATCTTCACCAAGTATACACTGTTACCAGACCGACATGGGGTACGACTCTCGAATTCGAGTTCCGGGCTATTTTCAGTCCCTTGACTTTCTCTCGAGACCGGATTCTAACCACAGATGTCCCACCTGGGCTTAGGTATACGCACTACTGGTACATCAACGACACCACAGTCTGGAAGCGAACGTGGCCGCAGCTTCTTGATGATGCCCAAAGGATTGTCAGGTTTTGTGCCGAAGATGAAAACAACGTTGTCACACCATGGGACAAAGCCAACATCTCTTCAATTTCTGTTAATGGGTCTTACAGGTAAGCACTGTGTGCTTCTTGATAACCTTTATCGGGAAGTATGGTAGACTAATCCTGAATCGACGCTCAGTCACCACGAAAGCCTTATCCTCACAGAGGGTGGCAAGGGCTTCGACTTTTGCAAGACAGCCAGAAAACCCTATGACATTGCTGTAACGGCGATCTTGCTGCGCGTGAAGCAGCTGGTCCCTAGCAAGGAGCTAGAGGTTCAGTGAGTGAACATGACATTTGCTGTATGTGTGATTTTGCATTAGACAACGGCTCACTAATGTTGTTCCTCCGAGGTAGCTCCGATGGTTCCTGGAGCGAATGGGCAGATGGTGCATCCGTTGTTAATAAGCTCTGGCCCGACGAGGAGGTGAAGTGTCCATGGAGCGAGCACAGGTGATAGGTGAAGAAGCAATGGACATTGTGGACCATCAAATTGCCAAAATCGCCGGACGAATTGAGAGGTACGCTTGGATCAACCCTTGGACCAGCAGAGAATTCGTCTATATATGATCCTCCCCTCACATGCAATTTTACTGTGCCTCTGGTTGGGTATGAATTTAATGATTTCCCCTGTGTGCCTGATAACCTGCGTATCAAAGTCGTGAGTGAAATGCTCAGGCTTTGTGTATTGCCTCTTTTGAGCTTGTACAGACTCTATTATGCGTACCTCCATATGGAGGTAGCTGTAAGGATGCCTTTGATGGAGGCCTCATCATTAAACTAGAAGTCGGTACATCTGCCAGTCCTTCAAGTCAAACTTCCCTTGCCTCAGCTCCATTAAATCTCCAGCCCACACGAAAGGTTTCCCTGTGATCATCTTTTTGTTACTCTCGACAGAGATCTCACACGTCTGCTTTCTGTAACACCCCGTCTCATAGGCTGCTAGTCGGTCTTTAAGCTCATGTCTTTTGATCTCATAAACCACCCCATTGATAGATTCCAAGGGCCCATCATTGGTCAACGCTGGATATTCCCCCCACATCTTCATATACCACCCATATAGCCCTGTCGGTCTGGGAGCCGGCCTCTCAGATGATCCCAAAACCTTTTGGAGGACTGAGGGGCCCATAAGGGAGCCATAGAAGAAGTACAACTCCTTTCCCTCCCGCTCCCGGGCCTCTGCCTCCTCAATTGCCATGGCGTCCAGACATTCAATGTCTTCCCAGCCTTTGTTGCCATCGTCAGCAGCAGCGAGAAATTTGCGGAGCATGCGTGACGGGCGATAATGTGATCGGGTGGCGGGGACTGGCGCTGAACATGGACTACTTTCTGCAGTCTGCCCTCCTACTGAAAGTTTCGCACCAAGACTAACATCGGAATCTGGAATGAACTTGTCGGGCTTCTGCATTGCCCTGGTCAACGGTCTTATAGAGTTCGGGGGAACTTATAGCAAGGATCTCTTGGGGGGTAAGATTATAACATGTTTACCAGTTTGGCTTACTGACTAAGACTTACTCATGTAGTAAGGTATATACTGTATCTAATTATGTTGTTGGAGCTCCCTCCTGTGGGTCCATCGTATGCTGGTGAACAAACAAGAAGTGTGTGCAATCTTTCGATGTTCTTAACGAGCAAGTCGTCCTGTAGAAAAAGAGAAAAGAAAGCGAAGGAAGAAACCAACAAAACTCAGTTTTGGCGGCGAGATTGAGAGTTGCCGAGCCGATATGACTATGTCAATAATAGCTACGCAACAACAGCCGTCGAAGCAGCCGTCGAAGCCCCATCCACTAGACCGGAGTTTTGAGTTTCTACCCTTGAATCTGCAAGGAATCAAGGTGCTCGCTGTAATTAGACAGCCTCTGGGCCAACGAGTTGGCCATTAATGACGAACAGGTCTTCAGAGTCAGAATCGGTGAATCTCTCCCGAATCGCTGCCAACCTCGGGATGCAATAGTCAAGCGGCCGAGTGGGCTCCTCCTTGAGACGCTGGAAACCAATATAGCTCGGATACCAGTGATATACTGGCCTTATCCGGTAATGAGGAGCCATCCTCGGCCTGAATGACGCCATTCCACAAGGGTAATTATAACAATCATCACAGGCTTGATTTTGGTGCCACATGCCACCCAGTCGAGAGCATTGACAGTCTGTTATTCGGGATTGCTGCGCAGGGCGGGTAACGGCGAACGTGAGCGCCGCGATGAACTCGAGGCTTCTGGGAAGCTTGCTCTCCAGCACGGGCGTTCTCTCGTTCACTGGCATGGTGTCGGAGTCCACCGTGACTACAAGCATCTAGCTAAGGACCTTCAATGTTGACATCAAGACCACCTGCGAGGATCGTCAGCGAAGGGCTATCGTTTACATGCGCGAGGAAGTGCAAGAATGCATACTGGGTATGCAGATATTGATAGAATACAGTGCATATGTACAAGTGCAGATCCAGACCCAAGTCTGCCCCAGGGTGTATGATTGATTGGACTAGCGCGCCTCGAAAATTGAATGCGAAAGAGGAAGGCCAGGCTCCAGGTCGTGATAGTTTTGTTGAAGATCGTTGGGGACCCAGATATAAAGATACTCCGCAAGCACAGGCGTCAGTGATATCAACAGCTTTGGCTATCATCGCCGAAAACGTCCCTACGAAGACTCGGGCTTGAAGAGAGAACCGCCAATCTAGAGAGTCCTTCTTTCTCCCTCGCAAATTTCAGCTCAACAGGAAGCTCTCTTGCACGTCGTTAAGAATATGTCTAGAAAGTCTTTCATATCTCGTTGTTTCTTTACTCAATGGGACTTTAGCATTGTTCGTGACCCTACTCTACGCCCGCGTGTGGAAAACACGTGAAGAGGCAGGGACATATGATTGAAACCAAACACTGTAAGACGAGAACGAAACGCCGCAACGGTCGACTTATGCAGTCAATCGCTCTCTTGTATTTGGTGTTATCCTTTGAGGTGCTTTTATACCTGCTGTTACATCTTACCCATATCAGAGAAAGCTTTCACCATCATTTTCAATCGCGAAGACAAGTCCTGCCAGGGGTCTTGCACGTATTATCAGATAAATTGCTCAACATACTTACCTACCAGTTGACATTCCAGATACTCTCCCAATGCAGTGCTTGGATCCTTAACGATACGTATCTATGTACCAAGGTAGCAATATCGTTCATGCGGAGTACTTGATAGGCCCAAGAAGGAAACCTCACCACTAATATTGAAATTTGAAATGGAAAAACTTCCCAGGGTTGCTTATCGTTCAAAAGCACATAGAGACCCTCTGAATATTCCACCTTCTACTTTCGTTCGGGTCCTGCAGCGCTAGTCGACTTGCATAAACTGCTTAGCTGCACACTCAACCTGGGAATTGAAACGTTGGCCTGGCCTGTCCACCTGTCGGACACTTGAATTAATAATCACTCTCGACTTTGCACCGAGCACTCTCGTGACAAATGCATCCGGACACACACCCGCACATCTTCTGCTTTATTCATTTCGAACTGATCTCGGCTCGTGGTGGATTGCACACAACATCTGGTTATACAAGATATGGTCAAGGCTTACTGGATCCTTGTGAAGCGCGCCATTCGACGACGATGAGTCGCTAACGCTCACAGGTAGGCTTTCAATGTCGCAAGAGATCCGTTCGATAGGAAGACGGACGAGCTCATCGCAAAAATCCTAAGGGAGTTGCATGTTCCCGGTGTCGCATTGGCAGTCGTCGACGGGGAGAAGACATGGTCGAAAGTATGTCCCGGCCAGGCTATTTACATCTTCCGCGGACATGAAGCTCACGGCGCTTGCTAGGGATACGGAGTGGCGGATGTGGATACCCAAGCCGTCATTACTCCTAAAACGCTCTTCTCCTGCGGTGAGGCCCCTCTGGAAATTCCTTGAAATTTCCTTGTAAGTATTAATCAGGATATCGTGCCTCTCAGCCAGCGCCACCAAGCCCTTCACTGCGGCGGCGGCGGCGGTGCTGGTTGATGATGGAAAGTATGACGATAACACCTGGGACAGTCACATGTGCGGGCTGATTGCGAATGATTTTGTACTCGCCAATGAATACTCTACAAAGCATGTTACCCTCAAGGATTGTCTCAGTCATCGTACCGGTATAGCTACCCATCATGCAGAATTGGGCGGCCATTCCCTGAAGCAAAATGTCAGAAATCTGAGGCACCTCGACATTACAGAGGAGCTACGAGCCAAATGGCAGTATTCTAACCACATGTATCTGGCTGTGTCCCTCATGATTGAGGAGAAGACCCGACAGCCCCTCAGCGACTTTATGCACGATAGGCTGTGGCAGCCATTCGGCATGGAAACGACTTTCCTTGGCGTTGAAAACGCACTTGCATATCTGAGGTCGCACCCGCAAGTTCCAGGTGGGCTTGCCGCACGGCACATGTGGGACGAGGAAGCGCAATCATTCAAGACGTTGCCTACCTGGGATGATCTCGGCCTGAGTGGTGCCGGGGCGATGGTGTCCAACGTCGAGCACTGTGCCGAGGGGATCCGGGGTTTTTATTGAACAGAAAGCGCCAATATCTGCCAAAGGATACGAGGCGCTGACAAGTGCACACATGATATCGAAACCGACATCGCCTCGATTCACAGGACCGGTGTGCTATGCTCTTGGATGGTACGTCGCTGTTTACCATGGTGAGAGGGTACTCTACCATCCCGGCGGGCTCATCGGCTCGGTAGCCAACTTGATCATGCTGCCGGATCGCAAGCTCGGTGTCGCAGAAATGTGCAATATCACGAACGAAGAAGCCCTCGACGGGGCCATGTGGCATATCATGGATGAACACCTTGGACATCTGGAGTGCCTGAATATGCCAGGACAGACTTTATCGAAGAGTACTTCCACCCTCTTTATATTGGTTCCGCGTATGCTAGGGCTAACCCCTCGATATGACAGAGCCAAACAGGCATTACAAGGCATGAGATACTTCGCCGAGAATGCCAAGACTATCATGTTTCCCCCTGAGAGCATTCACCAGCCAGCTGTTCCGCCGTCGGTCTCACTAGCGCAATTTCTCGGTTCTTACACTCATCCGTCCTATGGTACCATCATCATTAAAGAATGTGAAGGGAAAGCCGCGCTACACGGAGCGTTTCCGGGAAGATTTCCGCTTGACCCCCTAGTATTGGAGCATATTGACGGCGACGTTTTCTTGGCCCGAGCCAGTCTTGTGAAATCAATACCAGTTCGGGCAAGGGCGGTTTTCGAGACGAATTCAGCGGGCAGTCCGCTTAAGTTAGGGGTTGACTTTGCCGAGGGATTGACTACGTGGTTCAAGCGTGATAGAGATGTATAGGTCTACGTAGAAACTACCCTAGGGTATATCAGCAGGTTAAACGACAGTTAGTATTGACACACCGGTACAGTGGTCAAGGGAACTGCCCCACCTGTTGTTCCCAGTGTTTCTATCGGTTGACGACAGGTGATGATTCACATATCTACCTTAGTTTCTTCAGAGCATTTTGCAATCGGTATCAGATAGAAGTACCCTAGGGTATATATCTTGGTTCTGAACAGACCTAAACTGTATTGGCGCTGGTACAAGAGACTCTACCCGTTCTCATGTTACGAAACATATCATCTAACTGCCCCTGTTGTGTAAAGTATACTTCAACCTCGCTGGAGTCGCATTCTGACCGGCCACTGTCACCAATGTGGGTTGTACGGATTCTAGTAATCAGGCTCGCCGCCGTGGCCACCCAGTCCAGT
>LKEA01000089.1:33312-45624 GCA_003795315.1 Cytospora schulzeri
GAAACTTACGATCCCTTTCAGCGACTTGAAAATGGAGTTCCTCAATAAGTTCAAGCACGAGGACGACAAAGAGGAGGAGAATAAGCCAACGTACGCAGATAGCTCCGCCCAAACTGGAGAGACGCAGACTCCATCCCACGATTCCCCAAAACATGATGCAGAAGAGCCCCCCAGAGACTTTCTCGGCAAGCTCATCGGGGGCAGTGGACATCATCCTCGTCATCATGGATCAGGAGACGCTGACAAAGACCATGGCAGCTTCCTTAAGCTGGGGCACAACAAAGAAGACCGCGAAAAGAAGCAGCTCGAGCTGGAGAAGCGCGAACTCGAGTTGAAATACGAGCTGGAAAGAGTTCAGAAGGAACAGAAGGATAATGAAGGTTTTTTTGAAAAGTTGAAAGACAAGTTCGATGGTGAGAAGTCGCAAGATGAGCAGAAAGAGGAGAAGGAGGACAAGCCTAGTTTCTTTGACAAGATCACCGGCAACGAGGAGCGGCAGAGAAAGGCTGCTGAGCTGGACCGCAAAGAGGCGGAGATTCGGGCCGAGATGGACAAAATCGTGCACGAGAAGAAAGAGAACCAGGATCTGCTCCAGCGCATCAAGGACCGCCTAGATGGCGATGAGGATGACCAGGGGAAGAATTCGAAGGAAGACAACAAGCCAAACTTCTTTGACAAGATAACTGGCAAGGCTGAGGAGGAGGAGCGCCGTCGCAAGGAGGAGGAGAACAAGAACGCATTCGAGAAGTTTACGTCGAAAGTCAATGAGTCAATGGGGGGTGGAAGGAAGGCCGAGGAACAGGAAGACTTCCTCGACAAGAGTAAGTGGAGTTTGAACTAGCAAGTGATGTGCTCTGCTGACCTGATGAAGCTATCGACGGCATCCAGGAGCACGTCCTCCGCAAGGGAGACCAGAGCAACGAGAGTGCTATTGAGCAAATGAAGGACGAAAAACTTGCGGCCGCTATTCGAAATCAACTGCACATTCAGAAGAAGGATGATGAATAGGGGTCCAGTAGCTGAAGAGCGTGAGGAGGCTTCTCAAGAGGATGCGATGGTTGTACGACGATTCTAGATTACAGATCGAGTAAGCTCTGAATCTACAAATAAGGACAGGCCTAGGATTGTCTTAAATGTGCCTATCTCGATACCATTGAAGCAGTGTCGAACGTTATTTTGCTGGGTGGGCCAAACAGCTGAGCAAAGAGAGGAAAGGTCGGTACGCTACACGACGAGGCAGCGTAAACTTTGTGGTTTTTTTCTCAAGATCACCCAGTGGCATCCTGGGAGTGCAGTAGTGCCTTGGCACCTAGGCATAAGAGTGTTGGTAGTTTCGGATACCCTTATTTATATGTGCTTGTATAGAAGAGTACTCGTGTAGTTGGTCGGTCACTATCCGCTGAACACGCCGCCCCCCGGCGGGCAAATTCTCTTGCATTTTAGGGATATCGGTCAATTCGCCAGTCAAAGTCAAATCTGCTCATGATACAACGTACATGTCGTCATGACTCTGATAAGCACCTGAGCAGTGATCAATGTTCATGACGCAGCCTGGGTACCAGGTAAAAGTCGGCACCAGAGAGTTTGGGGGAGACGTATGATGCCGAAGATACTGTGTAGTGAACAGACCATGGCCATGATTATCACAACTGGAGCTCTCCGGACCCATGGCTCTATTTTCTCACCCGGGCTCCCAAGCCCTCGGTGACCGAGCGGGATAACCTTTCAGTGATGCCGTGGGGGCAGGTTGCAAATACGAACGGGTGGAATTACAAGAAGACATGACCAAAGAGAACATTATATATTAAATCTAGTTTCAGAAGGTCAAATTAAATGTCAAAACATATAGCAGTTATATATCAAGTAGGAGATTGATAGGCTGGATTTGATAAAACCCAGATAAGCCAAGATAGGGATTGTAGTAGGAAAAAGAGTAGGAAAAAGAGCAGGAAAAAGAAAAGAAGGGCAGGGCAGGGAGAGAGCCAGAACAAAGAGAGCTATACATGCCTCTTGGATGAAATATGTCCATCAAATGCCGCGGAGACCACCTTGCCCCGGCACTTAAGATGATCGGTCCCTTGACCGGACAATCACCAGTTGGATGGAGAGTGAATAAGGAAGACATGACCAAAGTATGCTAGCAGAAGGCAGACGAGAAGACCATAGAGGCGGGTGTAGGCGAGGCCCCTTTTCATTGTAGTTAGCTGAACAGTTCTGACTAGTTTCGCAGGGCTTATGGTTTCGGGGAAGTTGAGTGTGCTTAGGCAGGATGGTTGACGATGATCGACGATAGGGTGAATGATAAGGGGTCTCTACGGTATGACAACCCCGTATCGGGGTCGCGGACCTCGATATCACGGTATGGCGATCCCGATCCTGTATCACTCTTGGATCAGATGAGGCGTTGATGATAGTGGTCACGGTATGATAAGCCCACGTTGTATTGTACAGTAGTTTCCCAGCACATGATATGGACAGGTAGAAGCATGAACTGGCATATCTCGTGATGTCATGTCCGCCCTGCAGAGAAAAGGTCCGCATTGCGCAGCAAAGGTATCGAAAACGTTCCGCTCTCGAGGACAAATTGGAATGGGTCAGGAAAAGAAAGAGACAGAATTAATAAAACGGGCTAGTCCGCCACTCACCCCGTTGCCCGTCTGACCCAAAGTGTTGTGGGCTCATATTCGGCGTGCCGATCCAGCCTCTTGTACGCGCGGTGTAGCTTCATTCCCAGATCGTGCTCCTTGCGCTGCACGTCCGCCAGCTCCCGCTCCAGCTCCTGGACCTTCAGCTTTTCCAACTCCCTCTTGCGCATCACCTCTGGCGCAGCCATCAGGTTATCTCGCGGCATGAGCTCCGTCATCTGCTTTATGGAGCGGTTGATGTTGATGCGACGGTTACCGAGGGACTGAAGTTGAGCGTTGATCATTGCGACGCGGTCGTTGACTGATGAGGCCGTTGCTTCGGGAGGTGGGAGGGGAAGGGCTTTGTCGACCGAAACGATGGAAGGAGGTCGAGGGGTATTGGTCGACTCGGAGGCTATTCGGAGGACGGAGTTATCCTTCTCCTTGGCGGGAAGCTCGCGTGGAACCTTGGGCACGTCTCGCGGCGGGGAGCTTTGCGTGTTGATGCCGGCACTATTGGCACCAGCCGTCGACATCCACGGCTTACTCAGACTGATCTTGACGGGCTCATCATCATCATCCTCCCAGGTAGTAGTCTTGCTCCGCAACTTAGGTCGACTGCGATCCATAACGCTATTACCCAGGGGCTTGCTGTTGTTATGTCTCGTGTCGTAGTTGTGGTTGTTGCTGTTCAGCGACAGAGCTATATCCTTGGGAGGTGTAGGCAGCGGAGGAGCGTCGGCTTCGCTGTAATGATTCCGTTCGGATTGCTCGAGGGATTCGCGGGGTGTTGAGGAGTACGCTGAGGTCGCGTAGGTCGTGACGCTGAAACGCGAGGGCGGTTGGACGTAGGGAGAGTCGCCGTTGCCCGCGCCGGGAAGATTCCTTGTGTCGACGGTGGGACGGAGGGCTGCTTCTTGGCTGGGCCGCTGCTGTTGTTCACGGTTCGCTTCGGCTTGTTGCGAGTAGACTGATGACGTGAACGAGTCCTTTGGCTGGTGATTCGTGCCGTGGCCCGAGCCTAGATGTGTCAATGGAGTCCCACTGCCTACCCGTTTTCTTCGGATGGGAGGGTGTGAAACAGTGGGAGATGGCTGTGCAGACAATGGTTGTTGTTGTTGTTGTTGTTGTTGTTGGAGTGGTAGTTGTCGGAGTTCCTCGTCATAATCAATGCGGAGAGTGTCCGCAGTAGCGTCGACGTTGGCAGTTGCATTGACGGCTGCAGACCCGCCTCCCCCCAGTAGTGTCGGGCTGCTGGCTAGAGGTGGGCTCGGGTTACCTTGCGGGGTGACATTTCCACTGGAGTTCCGGGTCGTGTGGTGTCCACTGTTGCTGGGCTGACGCTGCGAAGATGGGATGAATCTCCGGAAGGTGTTTGCCATACTGCTTGCGACTCCACTCCTCTTCCCTGCACCGGCACCGCCTCCCATTTGCTGTTGTTGCTGCTGCTGTTGGCCCTTGTCCTTCAGCTGGGTTTCAGGACTGATAGGTGGGCTTGACATGGCCAAGTCGGTCCCGCATTGTCCACTTCCAATCCCAATCCCATTCCCATTCACAGTGTCATTTCCACCTACACCTCCACTGGGAGTGGGAGCGGTGCCGGGACCATCAGATGAAGGCGGTGATCCTCGCTTGTTGCTTCGTGGTGGTAGTCTGAGAGGTGCAACCGTGGGGTTGTCCTGTAAAGGCTCGACTATGGCAGTTCGTCCAGATGCACCACGCCAGCCGGGTCTGTTGGACGTGAATGCCACGGCAGCAGGATCTGTGTCGCTTGTGGATTGTTGCTTGGGACCCATAGACGGGCTCCTCGGTGGAACTGGCGAATGGCCTGTTCTTTCGGCTGTGATCGTAGAGATGCCCAAGCCATTCGCATACTCGATCGGCTTGACTGGTGACGGCCCGGCCTTCTCCCCTCTTGTCTTGCCATTACTGCCGCCCGGTTTTTGACTGTAGTCTACTGTTGGCTGCCGTAGTCCCTCCTTGCTGTCCACCGCTTTCAGGTTGTGCGGCACGGGTGAGGGCTGTCGCAGCCTCTCCTTGCTGTCCATCGATCGCGGACTTTGCCCCCGTGGTGGTGTTCCCCCCAGCCTTTCCTGGCTCGTTACTCCACGTACGCGACCCACAGTTTCTGCATCTTTCAGCTGCCGCCGCTCGCGACGCATCATAGGGATATTGGATCGGGCATTGGGAGAGGGCGTGTCACCTTGCCGGCTCGAGGCTCGTTGGGAGGGGAGTTCGCTGAGTGCAGACATGTTTGGTCTCGAACGGGGCAGGGCAAAGTCGTCCTCTTCGTCTATGGGGGAGATGTCGTGATTGGGTCTAGGTCGGGTGGGAAGCATGTTAGCAGGTCTGGGGGCGACAAGAGCCAGTCAACGGGCAAGCGGAGTACTCTAGCTGGCACAAAGAAGATATCACGTACACATTCCCATAGCCGAGCAACTCAGGCGAGCTCGGCGGAGAGACGTCGTCAAAGCCGCCTGGGTAATGTCGGTGCAGGTTGACGCGGTCGCGGTGGCTAGCAAAGCTTGTATGCAGGGAGGAGGATTGAGAGTAGACGGAGGAAGTCGGTCGGCCTGTGTATTCGCGGGGATCGGGATCGGGTCGATTGTGGTACTTGTTTCGCAGCACCGGAGGCTGCTGGGGGAAGGTTTGCTGTCGGCCAGGAGGTTGAGGTTTGTCTGGCGGCGGTGGTTGTACTTGGCTGTTTTGACATAACACACGTAGAATGTTAGCCAGTGTCTCATCTTGCGCGTGTATTTGTCTCGTGTCAACGTCACGTCGTGTCATCCATGGATGGCCTGTCCGCGCGAGGTGGTGTCCTTTTCCATGCGCTTTGTCGTTGACCATAATCGTTGAAGGCTTGTCTACAACAAGGAGTAGTCTTTGAAAACACAGCGGGCGCACTTACGAATCTCTAGAGGGCCTCGAAGAAAGAGGTGGAGGTGGAGGACCGCCTTTAATACTGTACTGGTAACCACCTTGGCCACCGTAAATACCGTAGTCGTAATCGAGAGCACCGTCACCGCCGTATCTGCCGTATCCAGATTCAGCACCTGATGCTAATGCTGCAGTTGCGTAACTGTCGCCCGAAGCTGACCGACTTGGTGGCTGCCGCTGTCGCTGTCGCTGTGGCTGTGGCCGTCGCTGTTGTTGTCGCTGTCCAATTCCTGAGGGACGAGGGTGCCAGCTATTGTTAGACCTAGAAACGAATGACTGCGACTGTGACTGCGACTGTTGGTATTGTTGGTGTTGTTGTCTTCTGGATTTGTCATGTTGGTAGTCGCTGCTGGACCATGACGGAGCAGCAGCAGCAGCAGCAGCAGCAGCAGGAGGTGCTGTAGCGACCGCACCAGCGCCCGCATCACCCGCGCTCGCCCCGGCTCGAAAACGGTCCCACATAGTCGGGTTCCAAGTCCCCGAAACGGCCTGAACGGTCTGAAAGGAGAAATGATAGTTTGCTGAAGGCTACACACGGACCAGGTGGTTAATTGGATAAATCGGGGCGATTCAAGAGTGTTTGACTGTTTGACTGGACCTCGGGAAATAGGACCTCGTTTTGTCTCGTCTACTACAACAGTAAATGAGGTGAGGTGAGGTGAGGTGAGATGAGATGAGATGAGATCAAATCAGATCAGTCGTGGGAGATCGGATGACGAATGGTATCCACTCACTCACTGTCCAGCTCAAACTCAACTCGATCAAGTGAAGAGAGACAGAACAGGGAGAGGAGAATAGACAGCTGAAAGCCTGAGGTTATTAATAACAGTATTGTAAAAAGTTGAGGTGGTACTCGACGATGTGAAGGGGGGCACGATAAGATAACGAAATACAGCCGCCCAGCAGTTGGTCGATCTTCATTGGATCCCAAAGTAAAATTGCTTTAAGAAAAGGAAAGAAAAGAAAGGACAGAAAATAGAAATTAGGAAGAAAGAAAGAAAGAAAAGACCAGAAAAAGGCAAGGAGAGGCAAGGAGAACTGCAGCCCACTACCGGTACATTACTGTATACGCCTGCTACGGTACAAAGCAGGAACCACGATGCAACCTGGCAACCCACATGCATTCCCAGGGATCAATCATCCGGGTTCCAGTAATTCTCGGATCACAACCACCACTCGTCCCCGGGCCTGATGATCTTCCTCATGCTGTACTCTCTCTCTCTCTCTCTCTCTCTCTCTGTCTCTCTCCTGGTCTTGCATATGTACACAAACATACGGGTCCGTACCGTATCATGTAACTTCACTTTTAACCATGTAGACTACCTACGTCTAGACTACCTAGGTACTGCGCAGTATCTGATAACTCCTGAGCTCAGTTGTCGGCTGTCCCAGATGGAGTTTGCATGTGTACTGCCCATAGCTGGCCAGCGGGCTGGCTAGCTGCCACTACTGTCTAGTATACCTAGGCAGCTACCCTCGGGTAGGTAGTGCACTTCACTGCTGCAGTGGCTGTCGCCCCAGGATTCAAGATTCCCACCTTTCGCCTTCAGGATGGCCTCAGCTCAACGCAATGACTGGCTCTTAACGACCGACACTCCCCACTCGATATAGGGCTGAGACACACAAGACTGGACCACTTGAGTACCATATTCTGTTACCACCCGTTCGATCATCAACATCAACCCTGTCACTTTGCCCAACGGTCCGGCGCATGCATTCATTTTGTTTCTTTCCCTTTCAAGTCAGCTCTGCGCGTTTCATGGCGCATGTGTGCAGTGCATCAACATGGGCCGGGCTGCATGATTAGCCGGCGTAACGCGCTTGGGCCTCAACAATTGACCGGACCATGAGTGAGTGCTACCTACCTAGGTACCTAGGTACTTAGTACATAGTAGGTATTTGGTCTGCGCCATGCTAGTCCATGCAGGTGCTGCGACAGTGCAGGGTCCACTGTCATTCAAGAGACCCAACGAGAGCACCACCCCGGGCTTGTGTTGCTTTCGCCTGCGGAATTGCACATGAAATCAAGCTGAAGTATTCGGGGCGTTGATGAGGACCTTGGGAAACCTTGGAAGTCATCAACCAAGTGCTTACCTAGGTCTTATACCTCAGTACTGAAGTAAGTGCCTACTTAAGAACGAAATACAAAGGCCAGGTTGCAGGTTAGGGGTTAGGGTTAGGGCTACAGCAGCTACCCCCTACTTATGTAAAGTATATATCATAAAGCCCATCGAAGCCCTCTGTATAGTATATCAGGAATACATGATATTCAGGGGCTAGGGATCACGTGGCTTATTGATTGATCCATCCACTAGTCATATTTGATACATACTAAGTATGTATGTGGTATATAGGGAGTCACTACTGTATTTTCAAGGACTGTTCTCCAGACCTCCCCTTTTGCCCATGTGGGTGAACACTCGACTCAGATGAAGTTCGCCGCCGCCGCCGATTCATCCGCGTGCCTGCTCGGGGTTCCAAGATCACAGCCATGATTTGTAATTTTCTCAAATATCATATGCACAGCACGGAGGTACTATAACCCTCACGGACGCGTAGGCCACAGTTCGAAGTCCACAAGCCCAAATGTACTGATAACCACAAACTCAAATTGGTGATCCCTGTATATACTATGTACAAGACTGAAACGATTCACTATATATATAATCATCCAATATTATCAAGATATCAACGGATGCTGATAGTATAGGACGAAGTCGTCATGACAGCGTTGGTACCCGTGAACGGCTCAGTACCGGCCTGCAGCGATGTGATATACATGGACGATGAGACGCCTTGGTTCTTGATGAGATACTGGAAGAATAGGTTGAGATCGCCCGAGAAGCTGGTGATCGTCGAGGTGGCAACAAAGGAGTAAACAGTAGTATCCCCATTAGGACCAGAGTACAACTTGAAGGTGTGGCTTCCAATTGTGGCCGTGGCAATGGCAGACCCCGTGCTGGAGATCGGGCCAGCGCCGCCGTACGCTGCAAGCCAGATCATAATCTCGTAGGCGTTCGTGCCTCCGGAAGTGGGTGCAAGCCACAGGTCGTACGAGACATCAGCAACGATGTTACTTCCAGTGTAGCTGCGCACACGGATTGTAGAGGTCAGCTTTCATGGACCATCTTGTTTCGAAGGTCACCTTCAGACGGAAGTCAACTCACCTCCACTTCCAGATCGAGTTGATACTTGAGACGGAGCTCAGCTTCTTGTTCACATTGGCCACAGCCACGTTCGAGTACGACTTCACAGAGCTGGACCCGCCGGCCCAAGTCCAGGAAGTAGACCAGGACACCGTGTTGCTTGTGAGGTCATTGAAGGTAGTACACTGGGAGCCCGAGGTGGCGGAAGATGCTCCCCAGTTGTTGTGGTAAAGAGTGTACTGTCCCGCAGTCTCGGAACCATAGGAGCCACAATAGGTGGTGGAGCGCTTCTCGATGGCTGTATCGATGTGGGATGCGCCGCGCTCGAGCGTGCGCGTGGGAGACGCCACCACAGCTGTGGCGGCCACCAGCAGGTTGGACACGACGGTGGTGAATCTCATTGTGGGGAGGAAACTGAGCTTTGGAAAATCTGATGATGAAACTGTCGAAATACGGATCGAAAGACAATGTTGATGGTTGATGGAGACCAGACAACATGGAGAAGGAAGGAATTGCGCTCAATTATATAGATCCGACGCACCGGTAAAGTCCCACCTATAAGACTGTCCCTGCCCAGGGGCAATCCGGATTCCTACACACATTTGTTCTAGTGCTGGGTTCTGGTGTTGTAGCGCGTGCCAGGTCAAAAAGATCACATTACTATATCCCCATATACTTTGTTATCATCTCCGAGTTGTGGATTATCTGGACATTTCTTGCCTCACCACTGTTATACCATCGTACTGGGTAAATTTGAGGGGCTTCTCTGCTCCATCGTAATGATCGTGTTGTGTCTGGCCGAGGCTCTTGTCAAAATTTAAGCTTAAAGGTGGATCAACGCCCTTTCCGCCAGGCCGGATAATCTCCATACCTAGCAAGGTATATCCATGGACAATGGGCTCATGAATGGTGGGAGAGCCCTTTCTAGCGGTGCCAAGTGCTTACGAACAGTCAAGACGTAGAATGACCAAGGGTAAATAGAATAGAACAGAGAAGAACTAATTAGTTTCTGGCATGGTTCGCTCTTGGCATAATAAGGAGGTCCTGCTCATTATAGATGGCGGACTGCGTATTCCGGGGCTATCAAGAGGGTTTGAGAGAAATCCACCAATCCGATGTTATACATGCCCCGTGCACATGGCATCGTGACCCATCATAAGCGTGGACTGATATGTACTGTGGCAGGCACTAACATTTGTGTGGGTGATAGAACGACTTACAATGTTCACATTAGAGGACCTTGCTACCATTCGACGGCATGGTCATATTCCGTCTTTTGTCAGTACCTTGTGCCTGATAATGTCTGTGTCTCTGTATATACATAGGGTTGTTCGGCTTCTTGGCAATGGCATTGGCTCACGCTTTGGTTTTCTGATTGCTGTTTCTGCGAAGGGGTGGATGGATGGATGGTTGGTTGGTTGTGGCTATTTCTGATCATCCACGTCTGTTAAAACCCGAAGTTGACCACGTGAATAAGCGCCGATATGTACGTGTGTACTACATACTTACTACATAAGTACCTAGGCAAGTTATTACCTTGGAAGGCAACGGGCCGTGACCGATCCTTGCATCACATCCGGGACCGGGCCGGATCAGCGCGGGGTTGCTGAATATGCTGCCGAATGTGATTGAGGTGATCTATGGATACCCACTGTATTCGCTGTGATCGACTGGCTCCTGCCTAGGTACTCATCCCGCCATTTGAAGAATTTCCCCCTGGATTGTCAAAGTCGTAGCCATAAACACTCTGATATCGTCAAGTACACCATCCCCCGGACTACCATCCGCAACTCACTATGGCGCCGTCACTCCAGCCCTCCTCGCGCACCCTCATCGTCGGCTCAGGCGTCTTCGGCCTTTCAACCGCACTATGGCTCGCCCGCTCGAAATACACGGATATTACGGTGCTGGACATGCAAGATACCGCATCAAGCGGCTACGATCCCGACAAGATCGATAGCGCCTCGGCAGATATCAACAAAATTATCAGGTTCAGTTATGGCACGGAGATTGAGTATCAACGACTCGCTTCTGATGCTGCTGTGGCGTGGGAGGAGTGGAACAAGCAGATCGCTGACACTAGGGATGAAGACCTGCCGCCGGAACTCAGACAGGGAGAGAGAAAGCTGTGGTGGAATGTTGGCATGTTGAGAATGGCTGATGGCGAAGACTTTGATGACTTCGAGATGAAGACCCTCGCAAATATGGAAAAAGAAGGTATACGGGATAAACAATTCAAGAACGACGACCCTATGGATGTTCAACGGGCCAAAGACAGCGGATGGGCTCACAAACTGGACCCGTGTGGTCGTCAACAGCGTTTTGGCGTACACAAGGCCGTCCTCGATTCCACGGCAGGCTTCGTGATTGCATATAAAAGCTGTGCGTGGGCGAGACATCTCGCTGAGAAGGCTGGCGTCAAATTTATCCTAGACTCTCAGAAAGGAAGGGTTGTAAATGTCGGGGACGCTGAAGGGAAACCAATACTTACCACGGCGGATGGTACAAAGCACGCAGCAGATCTAGTCATCGTGGCTGCAGGTGGATGGACTCCTATGCTTCTTCCGGAAGTCTCCAGTCTTCTTGAGACCACAGCCGGTTCGATCGCTACTATCAAAATCCCCCGGGATAACAAAGACTTGTGGGACCGCTATGCACCGGAAAATTTCCCCGTGGTTGATGGGGGAACGAGAGAAGGCATGGGTATTTACTGCTTCCCACGTGATGAACAGGGAATCATCAAGATCGGGTACCGATCCACCAAGTAAGTCACCCCTTTCTCAACCCCGTAAAGACACATGTTATGACGACGAGATGTTGACCCTGGAGCCAGGTATACAAACTTCGAGAACGTGAATGGCTACCGCATCTCTGTCCCCAAAACTGCTCACGTTACCGAGAAGAAGGAAACAAACGTGCCCATGAAGTCTATGGCAGGCATCAAAGAATACATTGACCACGTGCTCCCGTCTCTCAAGCCACTGGGTATCAACTCCACCAAGCTTTGCTGTCAGTCACCTTACTCCATTTCCAGTCTCTCATGAGTGGTGATCCAGGCGTGTTTGGAAGGGTCTGATGAGTTCTATGCTGCCCTTGAGACAGGCTGAGGCACATTTCGTGACTTGAATTCGTTCAAAATGTATGGCGATGGCTTATTAACTCACAAATGTGCTGTAGGGTATACTGACAGTATCGACAACTCCTTCGTCATTACCTACCTTCCTTCTCGCCCAAACATCTTCGTTTGTTCCGGTGGCAGCGGCCATGGCTTCAAGTTTCTCCCCATTCTTGGACGTGAGGTAAAGGATATAATAGAGGGTAAAATAGAAGGAAACGTGTATGCAAAAATGTGGCGGTGGAGGGCTAGAGACCTGAATACCGGAAGGGTGGAGAGGAATGGACTCGAAGAAGGCGAAGATGGGCCACGCGTTTTAGCCAAGCAGGAGATGGCCGGAGAAAAAGACTGGATTTTCTAAGAAGTCATTTTCTTTTCTTAAAGTACATAATCGAAGGTCATATGATAAACCATCGCCATTTCATTGATTTTAAAATCTAGCCAACCTATTTCTGTAGCATGCTACTGTAAGAATAGGCCCACTGATACT
>LKEA01000089.1:45657-72668 GCA_003795315.1 Cytospora schulzeri
CATACCGCGCCTAGGAGGCCTAGAAAAAGCATTAAAGTGAATATCGCAAATAGAATAATAGCGCGAATAATAAAACAATTTTATAATTTTCATCTATACTATCATAGGTTAGCTATCGATTATTAGAAAGTAATACCTTTAATTCTATAATAGTCTTTACTAAATTAAGGTACCTTTTAATAATA
The DNA here is from genome assembly GCA_003795315.1 of Cytospora schulzeri. Taxonomy (NCBI): domain Eukaryota; kingdom Fungi; phylum Ascomycota; class Sordariomycetes; order Diaporthales; family Cytosporaceae; genus Cytospora; species Cytospora schulzeri. The sequence continues at coordinate 45,843 of LKEA01000089.1, forward strand.
GTGATCTTTTAAAAAAAATAAAAACGGTAGACTTGTAAGAAGGGTTAACTTCTAGAGAAGGGCGACCTCGACGGTAAGGTATTTATTTTTGTAAAAGGGAACCTCCCGTTTAGCCTAGGGGGGGGGTTCCTGTATCTTCCTTTCCTTCCTTTCCTTCCTCGAAATTCCTTCCCCTCTTTAACACCAGGGAATCTCAATCGGGAATCTCAATCAACCACATCAATTAACCATATCAATTAACTATATTAATACATCAATCAACTAAATTAATTAACTAAACCTATAGAATAGCCACAGCCTGATTAGGCAGGCGGTGAGCTGCCTAGCCCGAAAGGGAAGGCGGCAGAATCTAGGCCCTTATAAGGACCTCTATAATAACCCTCTCGATAGTCTTACTTCTTCTATAGATATAATAACGAAGAACTTATTACACTTTATTATTTCTAACTATACGATCGTATAAAGCCTAACTAATACTAATTAATAATTACCTAGATAATTTCTAATAGTTAGGTAAGAAGAGATAGACCTTTCTCGAGATCGCTAAGTAATACTTAAGTCTCTTTTACAGGCTACTTATTATACGAACGAAGTCTCGAGATCTATATTATAATTAAAGCTATCTATAAATATTAACTTTTAAATAAAGATTTTTAGAAAATAGCCGAGATTAACTAGTAAACCCTTATAATATTTTCTAAAACTAACTAGTAAAAGCCGTTTATAGATAAGGCTATTATAACTTACTAGCGCGCTCTATCGTATAAGTTATTATTATTTAATTTCTCGAGATAACTTTAAAAGGGCTGCTCTTTCCTCGAGAAAGCTATTTAAAATCGCCTTTCTTATTACGAACCTTCTTTACTACGAACTTTTATCGAGAAAGCCTTAAATCGACCTTTCTAGCTACGAACCTTCTTACTACGAACCTTTCTTACTACGAATCTTCTTTAAAAAGGCTCTAATCGCTCTTTCTCGAGAATAGCCTTAAAACGACTTTCTTTCGAAACTTAAAATATTCTTTAAACAACCTTCCTTTAAAGCCTTAAGTATTCCCCCTCCTTTAAGCCCTTAAATACTTCTATTTAAGATAGCCTTAGAGACTTCTCTTTAAAGTACCTTTAACCCTTTAAGGTACCTTTAAACCTCTAAGATACCCTTAATCTTTAAAGTACTTTTAAACGTCTTCTTTTAAAGGATACCTTAAATACTTTTCTTATTACTTATTTCCTCTTAATTCTTACTTTCTCCTCTAGTTTAATTTCCTTATAGTTTTTACCTTCTTTCTCCGCCCTATTTTCCTCGTAGTTCTCACCTTCTTTTTCCGCCCTATTCTCTTCTTAATTTATCTTTCCTTTATAATACGAGAATTATACGAAAGAGACTAATATAAATAAGTCTTATTATATAGTAAATTCTAAGCGATTATTACTTATAAGTAAATAATCTAAAAGCTATTAATAATTAGCCGATAAATATAAGTATAAAAATATCTCTATTATATTACCCTTCTTTTAAATATAAACGTAAGAACGCTTTTATTATATTACTTTTCCTTTATCTTTATTATAATAAAAGACGAAACCTTTCCGAATAAGATAAGATTTATTCTTTTTAAAAAGTATATTATAAAGATATACGATACTTTATATATATCTTAATTTAATTAAGATAAAATAGATAACGAGCTATAGACTGCTATTATAACGAAAGCTATTTTAAACGAGGTTAAAGCTATTATATTCGCTACTCGCGTTATTAAAGACTTCCGGTATAGTTATACTATAAACGAAAAGCTTTTAAATACCTTTTAAAAAGACTTCGAGAAATAAAATATAGAGATATTTAGGATAGTTAATAATAAATAAAAATAAGAGATTAAGAAATCTTTCCGGGAAAGAAGTATCTATATAAGCTTATAGAATAGATATACTATTCTATAATTTATCGGGGTTATAAATATAATAGAGTATCTAATATAACTTAAACCCGAAACTATTAAAATAACCTTTATACCCGGTTATAGACTATTAAAGTACTTTTTCTTAATAAATAACCCTATTAATAAGATAATCGAAATTATCGAAAATAAGCTAACTCTTATATTATCTTTATAAGAATCTAAATTATTACTAAAACTCTCGATTCTATTTTATCCTCCCTTATTATAGTTATAAAGAAAGAATAACCGATTACTATAATTATAAAAAGAATATAATTAAACTTTATAATTAAAAGGAGAGAATAGCCTACTCTTACGATTATAAAGAGTAAATAGCCGATTTATAAGGCTATTATTATTATAAAATACCCGATTTTAAGACCTTTAATAGAATATAGAAAGATAAATACTATCTCTAAACCCTTCTAGCCCTTCTAGTCCTACTAATACCTTATTTAACTAATAAGGCCTATCGCTATCTAACTTTACTTTATTCTTATACTTTAGTTAGAATACCTTTATATATAACTCTTATAAAACTCTTCCCCCTTAGAATAAACTTAATTAGCGTTTAGAACTAAATAAGATTATAGTATTTATAAAAGTATAGAACTTTATAAAGAAATAGACCGGAGAGCTATATAATTTATTAGATAATAAATTAAAGATCTTTTTAAATCTTTATTATTATAATAATATTAAGCTAGACTAATTCTATACCGTTCTTTTATAAATTTTTATAAGCCGAACGGAAATATATTATATATATTATATTAGTATAGTAAATATCTTTATTATAACTTATATTAAATTAAAGACTTATTTCGAAACAGATACGAATCGGTAATAGTATTATAGCGATTAAACTAGTATTACTTTTAATAGCTTTAAAAACGATAAAGATAATATAGATAAAAGCCTTTAAGAAATCTTTTATATTCTCTTAGATAGATTATAGTTATATTAGTACGTTTTTAACTTTAACTATAAAAGCGACGAGATCTTTCGGATAATAATTATTCGAATATATAAAAACGTATTAAAATTTAAATATACTTTTTATATACTAGCTATTTCTTATAAGAAGCTCTTTTAAGACCTCTGCTTTTTATTAGAACTTAACTTAAAGCGAGGCTCGGGTAATTAGTTCTTTTAAAATAGATAGAGTACTAAAGATAATAAGATATATTACTTTAATTATTAGTATAATAATAACTATTAATATAATACTTTTAATTTTTAAAGTAGCTTCCGAAAAGGCTTTTAAAGATTATAAGGAGGATTCTATAGAAGCTTCTATAATAATAACGGCTAATAATAACTAAGAAAGAAGAAGTATTTTATCTATAATAAAGAAAGCTATTAGTCTATTAAATATATTCTAAAAGAATAGTAAAGATTAAGAAGCTAGTATATAATATACTATAATTACAATAATAAAAAGACTATAAAATTAGACTTTATAGCCTTCTTAGTTAACTATAAAAGCTATAAGATAGCGTATAGCTTAATAAAGGGCGCTAATAATACTAATACTAATATTAAAAGTAATAGTAGCGCTTTTAAAGATAAATAAAAGATAGCCGCTTATTTTATAAATATAGTTTTCCTCTATTCGATCTAGAAAGACGAAGATAATAAGAATATTATTAAAGCTAAACCTTCTTTTATCCCGGTAATATAATTTACTTTTAAAAGCTAATACTCCCGATTTAAATTCTAAAAAGTTATCTTTAATATTAACGCTACCGAGTTCTTTATAGTAGGTTATAATTAATATTTTACTTTAAACTATAAAGATCTTTCGGTAAAAATAGATACTTCCCGGGCCGGTAAAGCGTTAATTAAGTTTAGTAAAAGCTCGCGTTTTTTATCTCTCGGTATTATTATAATAAATCTATCTATTAGACTTATTACTTTTTATATTATTAATACTTTAACCCCTTTTTTATTATATATATAAAATATAGATAAACTAAACGTTTATTTTTATAATACGATAGATAAGTTAGTTTATATAGATTAATATAGTAAAAAGAAGATTATTCTTATAATCCGGAAGTAAAGCTACTTATAGTTCTTTTTACTAAAATCTAAAGCCGGAGCCTTCTTTATAGAAATAGAATTAAAATACCTTTATAGATATTTTAACTATCCTTCTATTAATTATCTTTCTCGCTTATTTCGAGATACTAATTATAATATAGATCTAATAGCTCTAAAAGTTATTACGAAGTTTTATTACTACTATTAAATATATAGCCTTACCTTAAGACGATTTAAGTTTATTTTTAAAGATAATTATAATTTTAACTATAAACTTATCGTAGATATTATATACCTACTCGGAAAGCCGGTACTCTACGCTATAGACTTCTCTATATCTTTTTAAATTATACGATTCTTCTTTTCTTTTTTAGTAAAAGATATATAAGAAGTCTTATATATAATATAGATAAATATATACTTCGGGCTTTTAGACTAGCTAATCTATAATATAAATATAAACTTTATTTTAATAGAGTTTCGAAATAAAGCTAAAATTATAAAGATTATATATAAGTAGATACTTATAGAAGTATATTAGTTTATTAATAAAATCGAGTAATATTATAAGCCCTTCCGGTATACCTTTAAAATTATTTATACCGAGCTTAAAAGTACCTTTAATAACGATATTATCTTCTAAATAGCTATAAAAGCTATAAACGATACTATAAGCTCCGATAGCCTTATACTTATACTACTTATCTTTAGAACTTTCCCTCGAATAACTATCGACTTTCTATTATCGAATTCGATTATAAAATATAAAGAAGTAGTAACTAAAATATTACGCGCTTTATAGAAGATCTCTATAGAATAATAGATTAATAATATAATAGCTATTCGAAATAGTCTAGATATAAATAACTAATTAATACTACCTTTTTAAAATAATATATAAATATAAAAGGAGAAAGATAATTAATAAAGTCCTTATAAGCTACTTATAATTAAAGGGTACGACTTTACTTTTAACCTTTTTAATAGCTCTATTAAGTTCTAATCTACTTTTATTCGTTTATATTACCGAAACGATTCTAACGATATACTACTAGTAAACCCGGGCTAGAGACTTATAATTTCTCTTACTAAATTACCTTAAATTAAGCCCCTAAAGTTATAGAAAAAGGGATAACTTCTCGGCTCTAAGAATAAGTTAAAACCGATACTATTTATATTATAACTAATACTAGCTCTCTTAATATATATAATATAGAAAGAGAAAGATAATTTAGAACTAATACTTAAATTAAAACGTAATAGTATAATTATAAGCTTAAACGAGCCTTTCGAAGAGTCTAATATAAAAGAAATTATAGACTTAATTAGCTATAATATCTTCCGCTTCGAGCGCTATAATAAGGCTATCTATAATCCCTATCGCCTTTTTAAGGTATAGATAATACGAGAAATTAAAAATAAGACGGAAAAACTATACGAGAAATCGCGCTTTATAATTTAGAGCTATAATAACGCTAGTAAGGCGGATATCTTTATTTAATCGCTTACGATTTAATATATTAACTAACGTCTTATCGTTACCCTCGCCCTTATCTTAATAATAGCCGGGATAATTATAAAACTTCGTAATATTATATAAGCTTACTTTTAATCGAAGTTAGAACTAGCTTATATAATTCTAGCTAAACTATTTAAAGAACTCGAGGCTTATTACCCTTTAAATACGATTATATATATTATACGATTATTCTATAATATTATTAAGATAAGAGTATATTAGTAGATTATATATTATAAATACTATCGCGTAATACTTTAAATAGAGACCTCTATATATAACCCTTACTTTTTCGTATCTACCGGCGAGAAAGACGCTTTTAGCTTCGTCGGAATATAAACCGACGATATCTTTATATTCGAAATACTATAATTCTTAATAATAAAAAAAGAAAAGATTAAAGAAGCGGAATTTAAATATAAGCCGAAGATTATACTCTCGCTAACTACGCTATTCGATTTTAATAGTATTAAATTAACTATCTATAACGATAGATCGATTAACGTATAATAAAAAGGATAAAGGGTAAAGATCGAGATTATAAACCCGAAAATACTTAACTATACTTAATAGTATCTCGAATAACGGGCCTATAATACCTATCTCGCTTCTATCTATTAGCTAGAAGCTACTTTCGATCTTTCTATTATAACTTAGATCTAAAACTTAAAAGAAAAAAACTACGAGAAATTAAATTAACGCTTTAAATAGTAAATAAAGAACCTATCTCGAGGCTTAAGATATATTACTCTAAACCTTTTAAAAGTAAAACTAACTATCTTCGTTAATAACTCCTTCGTTAATAACTAAAACCTTAGCTTTTAGATCGGCTATATTATCGTTCTTATTAATAAAGAGAAGATTAACGATAATACGTAGTATAAGATAAAAGGTAATACCTTATATTAGTCTTTTATAAAATATAAAGAAATTACTAGAAGCGTTTTAGCCTCGGAGATCTATAGTATAGTTAATAGCTTCGACTTTAGTACTATAATTTTTTTTATCTTTAAAATAATTATAAGTCGCTTCGACTTTCTAATAATTCCCTTTATAATCTATATAGATTCGTACTCGTTATATAAGTATCTTATTAAGCTAAGAATTACGAAAAAGAAGCGCTTTATAGTTAATATTATATCTTTTCGCTAATTATACGAGAAAAAGGAGATCTCTAAAATAAAATAAATTAACGAAAGCGATAACCTTATAGATATTATAACGAAAGTATTTCTAAATAAAGCCTTAAAGAGGTTAATTTCTATAAACGAGTTAACTATTCGAGTAAAAGGTTATATAGAACGAGGTTAATAATATAATTACCCTCGCTTTCGAGGTAGAAAATATAGCTATAATCGACTTCGACTATAAAGACTTAGCTACCCTCGCTTTCGACTATAAAGGTATAGTTATATTTATAATCGATTTCGATTATAATAGCCTAGCCGCCCTCGCTTTCGATTATAAGGGTATAGTTACGTTTACGATCGACTTCGATAATAATACTGTTTATTATCGATTTTAACTATAATAGCGTAGGGTATAGAAAAGGGCTAGTATAGAAGAAAGGGCCTTATATAGAAAGAAGAAGGGATCTATATAAAAGAAGAAAAGGGCTTATATAAAGGGATAGTATATACGAAAGAGGAAGGACTTATTAATAGATCTAGTATAAGTAAGGGTATTATAGTATAAAGAAGAAACTATTAGTATAGAATAGCTATAGCCTGATTAAGTAGGCGGTAAGCTACTTAGCCCGAAAGGGAAAGCGGTAGAATCTAGGCCCTTATAAAGACCTCTATAGTAACCCTCTCGATAGCTTTACTTCTTCTATAGATATAATAACGAAGAACCTATTATACCTTACTATTTCTAACTGTACGATCGTATAAAGCCTAACTAATAAAACCCTTAATTTATAGGGAACTAGTATATAAGAATAGTAAAGAGATTCTATAACGGCTAGTCTTTATCCCTTAGCGTAATATATATTTACAGATTTCTTAGGGTAACTTAAAAAAGCAATATACTTCCCTTAAAAATCGTTTTTACTTTGTAATTGATTCTAAGGAAAAGATCATAGTTAATAAAAGATCCCTTCGGGACCTACAGTTACCTTCGAAGAAAGACCTCTGTAAGTTTATAAGTCTCTCGTCTAGATTCGAAATAGTCCTTATAGTAAGAGTTCTTTTATTACCTTACTTTACAGAGCTTTATAGTAATCGATTACTAGGAACAGAAGTAGTTATTAAGTTTTTAAAAACTTCTATTCTATTTGTGAAGGTCACTATGATACCCTTCCCACCCTACCAGTGCGCGGTATGGCCCCCCCTGTAGAGGTGTCTAGGGGAACTATCAGGCAATTTTGATCGGTGGATGACTTAACACCGGTAGGATCCCTTCGTGGAGCTCGTCCCCTATGCCCTAAGGCAAGCCAGGGGGAAGAATCCCTGACCCAAGGTCCCAGTAGAAGCTACCTAGGAGACAGGTCCCAACCTTCAGTCCCAACGCCAAAGTCAATACTATCAGGCCCATGCCATTCTTTGCAAATCAAGGTCGTCTACTGTAGACCAGACGATCAGCAATGATAAGTCAGTCGCATCAGGGACCTTTCCCACAACACCCAAGAACACGAGCAGAAAAGAAAAAGGAAGGCTTCCCAACCAACAAGCAACCGACCGTCCGTTCCGAAACAAGACGACCATTTTCGCACTCTCGAGATACGATGCAATTTGTGAAACGCAAATAGATGATGCAATGGCGATCAGTAGTCTTGATCCTCCATCCTTTTCCGTCAAACGTAACGCCTGATCCTCACTGGACTTCGTTCGCCAGAACCTATTGATTGGTCATCTTCGTTATTCTGCTACTTCGTCGAGCTCGATCCAGGCCTGCTGCTCCCATTAGCCCCCAGCGCGGCGGAGCTGCTCCTCTGCAGACTCTGACGGACACTCGCCGGCAGTTGGGCGGGAATATCTCCATCCTCGCCAGAGTCTTCCGAATCGGAGTCATCAGTATCACCCAACGCCATAGGCTCATCTGCAGTTCCCTTGCCCTTAGCAAAACTCGACGCGGACTCGGCCCTGGTTGGTAGAGTAGGATCTTGCGTCTCCGCAGCAGCGGCCGCACTGCCGAGCCCGCCAATTTGTGAATAAGCCACACGCTTGTGACTCGATGAATCGATGGTGGAGCCGGAGTAGCGTCGCTTATTACTGCCATGCATAGTCACATCCACGATCCTGGGGTTATCGTCCATACTTGGCTTCGGCACAGGTAAGCTTGAAGCCAGCGTACTGGTCGTCGGCGCCTGTTGAGCAGCCGCTCGATTGTTAGCACCGGCCCAGCTCATTCCACCTTCAGCACTTGGATGTGGACGATGAGGTGTTGAAGTCATAGGACGTCCTGGCCCTTGGGAGACACCAGTGATTCCTATGTCGGCCATCAACTCTGCGGCAGTCCTATACTGCATACGATCCCGCTCCGATTGGATCTCCGCCTTGGTACGGCGCATTCGAAGGCGGACTCCATATTTTTTACGAATCAGCGACTGCTTGGTGCCAAACGAGTTGGAAAGGCCATCGATGCGTTGCTTCTTCTCCGCCTCGTCGGGAATCAGATTAGCTTGCCGCATCCGCTCGCCGTACTTGATCTCGGCGTCACGGAGCTCTTGTTGCATTGCAGTAAGCTGTTCTGGTGAGAGATGGGCGTAAGGGTCTGCGACAGCTCCATTAGGAGTGTGGAGGCCTGGGGTGCCGTACGGGGATCTCACGAGACCTAGGGCTTTGGAGGCTGATTTGGCCATGGCCGGGGTGACAGGTTTAGCAACTCGAGACGCTGCCGGTGTCGAGACGGCGACAGGAGGAGTAGTACGGGACACCTTGATAGGCTCGCCGAAGTCCCCGCACACCTTGTTCGCATTGTGCTAAGATATCGATTAGTTGGTGTGAGTGGCAGAGGGATGGGGCCAAGAACTCACATATTGGAGGCCCATGACAGTAGTGAAGCCCTGGCCACAGTGCTGACACGAAAACTTGAAGCCGCCAGGTGAGTTTGGCGACCGTGTACAAACCTTGCCCTTCACGTGATGCTCGTAAGAGGACTGGTAATTGAACTTGCGGAAGCAGATCCCACAGTGCAAGGGCATCGTGGAAATAGGAGGCTGGGAGCCAGGAACTGGGGGTGCTGCAGATGAAGCTGGGCTAGGTATAATTTGGCTAGGGATAGGCTGAGACGCAGGCGGACCTCCATACGCACCCGGGTCATCGACAACGTCGCTAGACTCGTATCCAAGGCGCTCAGCCCTAGCGAGCGCGTTGATTAGTGGTACTGCTTCGATGGTCTTGATTCGGAGCTCGAGGGCTTTATCAAGGAAGGAGTTGCTAGCTTTAGCGAGGATTCGGTCTGCAAGCTGGTCTAAATCGGTTGGGGTCATCTGGTCGATAATGTCGTGCTTTGCGGCAAGGATCATGGCCTTGCCGAAGTCACGCATGCCACGTCTGATGGCGGCCGGACTTGCATGGTGAATACTTGCATTGAGCTGGATGTATGTTAGTTGTCGGCCGTAATATAAAGGTGACAGAAAACAGGTATAGTGATATACGGCGATAGCTCTGGAGGGAAAGGACAGGAACTTACGATGAAAGCTTGGTGGAAATCTGAGCCAAGCAGACACTTCTCCCAGTTATCCCGCACTGACCTTCTTACGGCCTCTGGTATAGACTGCTGGATACCGTAGGTGATCCTGGTCCGATCCTCGTTGAGCTTGGGATTGGCCTGCAAGTGCTCTCGACCAGGCGAAGGGAAGCCGGAGGTAACTCCGGTGGCCTGCCTCCCTGTGCCTGGAGCTGGAGGGTCGACGATGGGAACCTTGGGCATCGGCACTCTAGCGGTAACAGGAGCTGTCGCATATGGCTTGTTAGGTTGGGAAGGTGGAGGTTGGACTCGCCATTGTCCCGAGTTCGAAGCCATTGGGTAAGGAGGTGGGTGTGTCGTGGCAGGAGAAGGACGACTTGCTGTAGCCGAAACAGGTCGAGGCGGTATCACGGAAGAGGAAGGAAGTGCTGGTGAATGGAGAGGGGTGGTACCGTTGGATGACCCGGCGGTGCGAATTGCAACTCCGTGAATGGTTGGAGCTGCGTTGCTTGAGGGTGTGGCAGACTCGACAGGTACCGGAACGGAGGAAGAGGAAGCGGCGAGGATGTCTGAAGCGATCTGCACGGATGGTGATGATGAGGCCGAGGCGGTACGGGAGCGGTCGGGATTTGACTCTGTCCCGGGAGCGGGTCCGGTTCCGGCTCCAGCTCCGGCTCCGGATGCAACTCCGTTTGTCGCCGGAGAGGCCATTGCAGGTGGTGGGTAGACAAGTGCTCGATCGTAGGAAAGTAAAAAAAAAAATTGTCTTCTGTTTCCCGTTGGTTAGCTAGGATCTAGGATGCTCGACTTTGTCAATTGCGACTTTGAAGCTGGCGGGTTGCAACGCGACGTTGAGTCGCACATTTAGCACCCGCGTCGGAGAATGGGAAATTGGAAAATGGAGGTGGAAATGGAGATGAATGGAATGGGAGATGGAGATGGTCATGCTTCAGTGGGTTTCAACTGCACTGCAAGCGGATTTGATTATCGCCTCAAATCCCAATGAAAGTGGCAGTTTCCCATCTGTGATATTGAATTGCAAAATGTTAGGTTGTCGTACCTTAAAAATGCCAAATGGTGGCAGTCGCAGTGACAGTCGGTCGCAGCAGCAGTGGTAGTGGCAGTGGCGGTTGCAAATGCAGTTGCTGTTAGGCGCAATATGTATTAACGCGGAAAGAGCGCACGTCGCGTAGAACCGGTGTAACGTGTAAGGTTTAATGCGAGGGTTATAACCAGTGAGTGTAAAAGGGGAAGGGGTTAAAATGTTTTTAAATAGCGCAGATATACTTAAAGATATTATATAGGCCGCTATAGCGTTAGTCCGTCTAAAAGCGGATAAGCACATATAATCTCTGTCTATAATTGGCTCGCTTGAATATTAGCGCATAGTATTAGTGACTGGCTTAGACTCTAAAGTATTAGCGCTAAAGACCTTTTGTACTGCAGTATGCTGGCAGCTTTATAAGCCTGCAGTGTTGTTTTCCCTCTCATTTGCGCCGTTAAGACCTCATTACAGTACAAAGATGAAATAAATCAAGGAGGTGAACAGAACAATATATCACTACGCACACGGACAATTTAACTGTGGAACGGGGGATGCATTCTGCTATAGTGTCGACAGCGTCTGATCTTACCTACCTATGTACGCGTGCTCACGCGATGCCTTATCTTATTTGCCTCCCACATGCAGTCCATCTCCCAGTTGATGGAGAGTCAGTGACACATCGATCATCACACCAAAGGCAATGAACTACCTAGAGTTTTCAAGGCACAGACAGCAAGGTGGAGCCAGCTCACCATAGCCATGCCTGATGCGCGTAGACCCTAACCCTGCGGTACTAATGTATAAGAGGGAACCCACACACCAAGCATCAATGTGCATCAACGAGGCGTACCAAGCCACTAGATGACGTTGTACGCCACACATCACCATGATATCTGCATGCACGATATCTACTAGGATGTCCGTTGTCCGGCACGTTAGGCAGTCCAAGTACTAATGAAATCCCATCCATGCAATTTTTGCCCAGCGGTTAAACCAAAGCGGCTACCCATCAGCTAGGGACTCTATCCTAGGCTAGGCCACGTCATGAGATATTGGCTGAGCCACTCCTTCCGCCCGTCGGGTTCAAATGTGGGATTAATCCCATGCAGGTCAGCAGCCAGACAGTTAGACAATTAGATGTCAGCGTGTGTCTCTAGTGTTCGCTGCCACGCCAGCACATCTGCACGTCTATAACACAGTAGGTACAGTACATCCTTCTCGTGTCTCCATCCTTGGGATCCGGTTTCCACAGCCCCAATGCTTGGCGCTTGATCCATGACCCCATCGAAACCTACTTGAGTACCTACCTATATAACACCCAAGGTATATTAAATGTTCGAATCTGCACACGACCCCCACTCACCTTGGGTTGACTGACTACTGTATCCCTCTTCTTTCGTGTCGCACTTGAGCATCAGACTTCCTGTTCGCTACGGTCTATAAAATCATCGATATAATATAGAAAAGCTCTTCGTACTTCGCAATATGTCCTACTCAGCCTATCCCCCCTATGGTCGTAAGCCAAGCCACGCCGGCCCCTCTCCCTCCCACTTGTTGATCAATACATGTGACAGAGACATCCGGAGCTGATGAACATCACAGAACCACCTCCTCCAGGCCAACAACAATGGGGAGCACCTCCTCCTATTCCCCCTCATCCTCCTCATCCTACCCAGCAGGGCCACGGCTACGGCTACAACCAAGGGCCACCAACACCTCAATCTCCATATCCTGCTTCCCCTCAAGCCCAATCGCCATATCCTCCCTACTCCCAGCCTCCCCCCCTAGCCCATTCACTCTATCCGCCCTATCCTCAGCAACAACCTCCTTCCCCCCAAGGCTATGGCGCACCACCCGGCCCCCCACCAACTGAACTTTACGGTTCTCCAGCACCCGGCGCCGCTCATGGCTACTATAACCAACATCATCAATATGCCCCTCCACCTTGCGGTCCCCCACCAGCACAGTATGGAGCACCACCGACCCCGACAACCCCGTCTCACAGCCCAATGTCCCCTCCCTACGGGGCAACCCCGCAGTATGGCGCATCACCCATGATAGGCATGGTCGCTTACCCTACGCCCCCATCCCCTGGCTACGGTGCCACGCAGATGATCGCATGGGACCCGACTCCCAGTGCCAACGCCTTGCGCAAAGCCATGAAGGGATGGGGAACGAAGGAGGGGTGGCTTATCAACGAACTGGCCGACAAGGATCCGTTTCAGATCGAGGCCATCAACATTGCTTTCAACCGCATCCACCGGCGGGATTTGGTCGATGACATTAAAGACGAGACGAGTGGCGATTTTGGGTACGGCATAGTGCAGCTAGCTCGCGGCCCCCTGATGGCAGATGTGCACATGCTGTATGAAGCCATGAAGGGGGCGGGCACCAAAGAGAAGGTACTCAATGATGTGCTCCTTGGGAGGAGCAATGCCGATATCACTGCTATCAAGATAGAATACAAGAAGGCATTCGACAAGGATCTAATCGCGGCGGTCAAAGACGAGCTGAGCCTCAAGACGGAGCGACATTTCGATATTGTGCTAAGTGCGCAGCGCGTCGAGGATTCGGTGCTGCCTGTCCAGGCCGATATCGACAGGGACGTGGATGCGCTCTACAGCGCGACCGAGGGCAAGTTGGGCACGGACGAGATACGCGTGTGCTCCATCCTCAGCACCCGGAACGATGAGCAGATTAGAGCCATCGCATATACGTACAAGCGCAGATACGCCCGCGACCTCGACACTGTGATCCGGAAGGAGTTCCGGGGACACATGGAAGAGGCTCTTCTGTTCCAGCTGAATAGGGCCCTCGACAAGTACATGCACCAAGCCAAACTCATCGAAGAGCCCATGAAAGGGGCTGGGACGAAGGATTACCTTCTAGTTTCGAGGGTTGTGAGGAGTCACTGGAACAAGGACAATATGGAAAGGGTCAAGGGAGCGTATCTGAAATGCTACGGAACATCATTGGCAAAGCGAATCAAGGGGGAGACTAGTCGTGATTATCAAAGCTTGATGCTTGCTTGTATTGGGGAATCGAAGCTGAAGTAGTATAGGGGTATTGAGGCTCTCAACTGGTCTTCCTGACTGGCAGATCAGACGGAAGGGGTGTTTGATGCGGGATGAACGATGTGAACAATTGCCAATACCTACTTAACGATGATCGCACAGAATGGAACATAGAAAGATGCCTATGATGGGAGGGCAAATGAAACATTCAAAGGCGGAAAGACTATTGACAGGAAGGCTAGTGAAGTGGGACAGGGGACAGTGATGTCTGCGGACGGTGACAAAACATGGGACAGAAAAAGGCAAGGTGATAGGAGGATCGAGCAGTAGTCGCCGCAGCACGCGTAGTGCCGTACGCCTCATTGTAACGATCTGCACTTGTGTGGAAGGAGGACCGACAGAATTTTTTATTACAATATTACATATGCAACCGCACGTTGCATTCATCATCTACCATACGTCGTGATCTCCATACAAATCACAGTAGTCGTCTGGATCCTTTTCTGGAATTTCTGTGTTGTAAGCTTGTTTCGTCAATTGTGAGTAGTTTCCCGCCACAAGTTCGCCATTGATCTGCCAAGTCAGTAGGCATATGTTCCGTTCCAAACTGGATACGTCGTATGCCACTGCCCACTGTCAAAAGAGGTTGAGCTGCTCGATAATGAAGCAGTAGAGGTGGGGCTTGGACCTGTGAGAAATGTCGAGTGTGTTGGCAACCATCCGGTAGACATGGGAGGTGGTGGCAATACAGCCGCGCTTGAGGTCGCATATGGGGGTAGAGACGACGGGGTGGTATAGGTATTACTCGAGAATCCGGTTGTGGGTGACGGCGTGGCTTTCGAGGAAAGGGCTATTGAAGATGACGGTGAAGAGAGTGTCGAAGAGAAGAGTGTCGAAGAGAAGAGTGTCGAAGAGAAGAGTGTCGAAGAGAAGAGTGTCGAGGAAGAGGGTGTCGCTGTAGGGGAGCTAGCTGACACGGTACCCATTGGCGAGGCAGTTGTGGGGGAAGTCGTCAAAGTTCTCGATGGAGGAGAGGGAGACAATGAGTCCGCGAGACTCGATGTCGTTGTTACTGACACAGAGCTCGTCGTGGCCGAGGAGGTGACGTCGTTTACAGTTTGTGTTGTTGTTTGAGCGACGAAGACAGAGGCTGAGGCTGTCGTTGTCTTTGTGGTTGGGACCTCGACGGAAACGATCGAGATGTCCGTCTTGGTGACTGTCTTTGTTGAATCGGTCGGTATAGCCGTGACGGTATCGATTATTGTGGTTGTCATCGGTGGTGTCGAAGATGAAGATGGAGTTGAGAATAAGGATAATGTCGAACTGCCTCCGCCCCCGTCAATCGGCACGACCGAATACGTCTCTCGAGGCCGCAGGGCATGGAATCTTCCGACATGGCCATCTTCTTCTGGCAGAGGCATGCATCCTGCCGGACTGTACAAGGCAGAGAGAGCGACGGCAAGGAGTGGCACAGGCAAACTGAACAGACGCATCTTGAGGAGACTCGAGACTGTCGATTGTTACCGTAATGGGAAACTTGACAAGAGGAATGTAGAGAGCAGCAGAGTGGAGAAAACAGAGCGTGACAGCACGGAGACAAACCTGAGGGGCGTTCCAGCGCTTATTTGGCTTGGGCCGGTCATGCACGATATGTGACCATTTCTTGGAATTATCGGTGGTTGGGAATCGCATGTTCGGTGATGGTGTTTCAAGGGTGTATTTCTGGTTGATTTGGGGGAAGAAGGTTGGTGTTGCTGTTACTTGGGGGGTTACTTAGTGTGCTGCAGCTGGGATATTTAGAGGGGCTGGGAGCTGCAGCTTTGGAGTTACAGTTTGGAGCTTTGGCCTTTTAGGTGCTGCAGGCTGGCACTGCAGGCTGCAAGGGCCGCTGTGACGTCGCCAGATACTTCAAGCATCTCAATTGATTCAGAAGACCCAGTCTTGCTTTGTCAGCGGCAAGATTTCCATGTCCTTAACTTTCTTCTTTCCATGCTGTCACCCCCCCCTTTCTCTTTCGAGGCAGTCATCTCTGGTCTTGTGCTATGGGCTTATGCTTTTGATTTGTGTGTAATGTGTTTCCATTCAAGAAATAGAAGTTCAACTAGCCCAGACCATTGCGTTTTCACCTCGCATTTTTTCTCAACCAAACAGGACATGTATGTACGATTCCCAGCCCACATCCTCACACAACAAACCGAACCCTGTGTGCAAGTACATGAAATGGCCAGTGAGCCTCCAGTTCCACTTCCGTGGATTGTGGAGGATCATCTTGAATGCTTGCCTATTCAGGTGACCAGTGGTCTATATGTTGGCCAGAATGAGCTGGACCTCCGCGTCTGCATCCTCTATGATGTGTTCCGGGGTGAACTGGGGCTTCCATCCGATCTTCTTGCCATGCTCGGCAATGAAAGTGCACCTGATTTGTTTGCCAGGTTAACCACGGACACGCCGCCAATCGTTCAGGATGTCTCTGGGGTGTGGGAGGGGGAGACTCACTGGCCTCCAATCTGCACCGTAACGAATTCTGGCGGACATCCTAGTGCCTCTCCCATCTGCTCCAGGATTTGCTTGCTCGCCGGAACAACCGAGTCATCGCCAACAACGTTACGTTTCGCCATGGCTGCTGCCACCGCCCTGTAAAAGTCATCCCACGCAACACTTCCAGAGGAAGCGAGGAAGTAGCCGTTCTTACCGTGGCCCGGATCTTGCCCGTTCAGGATCATACGCAGGATTTGAATGTACAGATTGGTGTTGTCAATAATATGGCAAACGGGCCATGTCGCCCGTCCTTCATCGACCTTATACACCCTCTTCATGGCTTGAGCGGCTTTGACAATGGCGGCAGTCTGAATCGATACGATGTTGCCGAATCCCTCACCCTTCCCATACACAGCGCAAGGTGTGAATATGTAGCTCCGAACGCCATGCCTCTCGGCCTCCTCCACCACAGTACAGTTTGTCGCAAGGGCCTGGATAAAGTTAGAGGTTGTTCCCAAGTCCATGCTCTCATCAGGGGTTGTGACCCACTGTCTTTAAAACATCAAATTGTACCGCCTGTATCTGAGACTTCTGGATCGAGTGCAAGTCCGGATCGGTGTCTAGTAACGGCCTGTCCGTGGGCGCCGCGGAATGAGAAGAGAACATTTTGGCGCCGCTGGTCTTGACATTATCATTGTTATCCTCAGTCTCTGGTGTCTCGAACGCCGCCACCACCCATGGCTCAGACTTACATGCAAGAGGTGCACTTCCTGCCCCGTTAGCTCTTTGACCTCTGCCAAGGCCTTGATGAGATACACCTGGGCATCTGCCCTTACGGCATCAACAAGGAAGTAGACAATAGTAATATTGTTGTTCACGATGCCTTTTCGGACGGCCTTCTCATCCTCCAAATCTAAGCAAAGAGCTTCAGCTCCATAATGAGCTACAGCTTCGGCCTGGGAGTCACTCCGAACCAAAGCATAGAGCTTTTCATAAGGAGGAAGATCGGCATCCTTCCAGCGTGCGAGAAGGGTTCCGCCCAGATAGCCGGAAGCGCCCGTGATCAGGATTCTATGCGAATACATGATGCTGATGCTGATGGTAAAGCTTGGGCGGTCAACAGAGTGAGGGCCTCTGTTTACCTTGCAAACTCATTCAATGGGCGAGGCCCGGCATTCATAGGGACAAAGCATCGAATCTATACTGCAGATATTCGGGACCTTTGAAGTTGGGGAACTGCAAGACTCGGCCGGTCCGGTCTGACAAACCTGCTGGATGTGTAAATGTAGAATGTACCTCATTCGTCCGTATGATTTAGCCGTTTCCGCCGAGTCCCGGACTCCGAACGGAGGCCGTTAATTCGGCCGAATCTGGATGCCGTGTCACAAGCAGGCAAAGATTCATTGGTTTCAGGCATAAGTATGATCGCAGACCTTCTGGAAGAATCAGTATATGCGGTATTGCCGTAACACTAGCAAGCCGCTCAGGACGTGTCTACTGGGTCTAAGAGATCGGCCGTGAGCCAGTGCCATCTCCAGCGTGGAGCCTTGAAAGTGAATTTTGGTCTGTACTTCCCACGTCGCGGCTGTCCGCGTAGTAGCAGAAGCAATCACCCAATGATCCTCATCTGAATCATCGAGGAAGAACAAGCTGGTTTTGTAGTGGCTGTAGTGTGCGGCGCCGAAGCCACTTCCCATGCGAAGCCCCTTTTATGGCCGACGAGTCGTGATGGTGCAGCGGCGCGCCGGTCGGAGGTCGCCCGGACGACCCCTGCCGCATATTCTTAAGTCCGAAAGGCGTGTTTTTCGATGCCGGGAATCGGGCAACCTTCAGCAGAACTTCTCTCTCATTTGCCTTCTGTCGTAGTCGAGTTGCAACACCACGATGTATAGTTCAAGCAACATGCCATCATCCATTGCAGTGCATTGTATCATCTGATTTTGTATTGCTCCCGACTCGGCTGGCACCAGCACCCCAGAAAATAGAGCAGCACACATCAGGCTCGAGAGTCTCCCTATACCCGGGACTGCCAGCGCCCCCTTGTCTGAACTATACTAAGGAACGACCTTGGAGGAGCAGAGATGGTGTCTGGGAACGCACATAATCCCCGTGTCAGCTCTGACTCCCAAAGTCCTGTCCCGGACGGCATATTCCCAATCGCTGGAGATGAGTCTCAAAATTCACAAGGGACAAGCGAGAAAGAGGAAGTCGCCGCTCAAGATACAACATCCCTTGAGTCGGTGCAATCGGAAGGGAATAATGGACCAACTTTTCTGTATCGCCTTGGCAAGCTCCTCACATGGACGCCCAGGAGATGCCGGTACGACCCTGACAGTCCCCCAAAGTTCAACCTGGCTTTGAACCTTCTGTTCGCTTTGGTAAGTCTTCTCCTTCCGCTGTCTTGGTGACTACTGACTAACTCTGCTGAGGCAACCACATTTACTGTTGCAAACTTGTACTACGTGCAACCAATCTTGTTCAAGATCGCCGACACGTTCAACGTAAGCTTTGAGCGCGCTTCTTCCGTTGCGACACTACTCCAGGCGGGCTATGCCTGTGGACTCCTCCTCCTCTGTCCACTCGGGGATATCTTCCGGCGCAGGCACTATATTCTAGTACTTGTTGCATTCACAGCTACTTTGGTCAGTATAGCCCGCAAGCACTACTTGTTGCTTTTTATACAGCCGTGCTGACATTCGTTTTAGTGGCTCGCACTATGTCTAACTTCACGGTTCGAGGCATTCGCGGCTGTATCTTTCATCTGCGGCATGACAACCGTAACACCACAGCTCATGCTGCCCCTGGTTGGAGACCTCGCCCCTGCACACCGGAGAGCAACTTCACTGTCGCTCGTTGTGTCCGGACTCTCGCTGGGCATGCTGGTAGCCCGCCTTTTGTCAGGAGTGATCGCTAATTTTACAGATTGGAGAAACATTTATTGGTTTGCATTCGGGGCCCAGTGGTGCATATTCGTCCTCCTATTCTTCTTTATGCCTGATTACCCGTCTAAGAATCCAGGAGGCCTGAACTGGTTCCAAATGATGTGGAGTATCCTCCATATGTTCTTCACGGAGCCATTGTTGGTCCAGGCTTGTCTCATCAACTTCATCATGAGCTCTATCTTCACCTCGTTCTGGACTACCTTGTCTTTCTTGCTCTCATCGCCGCCTTTTGAATACTCCTCTCTGGTGATCGGCCTCTTTGCTCTCATCGGGATATTCATCATCTGCTGGGGCCCGGTGTACAGTCGCTATATCATCGACAAGATTCAACCCCTTTATTCGTGCCTCCTTGGGATCAGTATTGAAATCGTCGGAGTGGCTATTGGAACGTTCATCGGGACCTTTACGGTCGCTGGGCCTGTAATCGAGGCCCTGGTGATTGACCTAGGAAACCAAGCATGCAACATCGCGAATCGGACAGCTATCAACGATATCAACCCCAAGGCGAGGAACCGGGTCAACACGTGTTATATGCTGGCAGCATTCACCGGCCAGTTGACAGGCACGTCTGTGGGAAACCGATTGTATGCCACAGGAGGATGGAAAGCTAGCGGCAGTTGCAGCATCGGGTTCCTCGGCTTAGCTCTTCTGGTATGTGTTGTTCGGGGCCCTCGTGAAAGGGGATGGGTTGGATGGTCAGGTGGTTGGAATATAAGACGAGATGACCTCCCCCTCAAGGCTCCTGCTCAGCCAACACCTGCTGTTGCTGAGGAGGGGCATGGAGCTCGGCCAGTGGATGCGAGCGAAATCAATGAAACACCTCAGATATAGAGGAGGCGAGTCAAGAGGCAGTGAATGGAGAAAGAAACAAATCGAAAAGCAAACAATGTGAAGAAATACTACTTTTTCACACATCGTGTTCTTGATTACCTGGGTGAACTTATAGTACCCTGAGTTGGTTCATCATCTTCTCTGACTGACGAGCATACCGAGTTCAAATCCACACCAAGCCGCATTCTGTTGCCCGGTGTCAGCATCTCTTGTAAGCAGTGGACTAGTAAATACAACCTAGGAACTAGACGAAAATTCAAGGTGACCTTGGAAACATTCTCGTGTGAATAGTGACGTGGGAACAGGCCACTGCTGCGATCAATCCGCCAGTACATGAATTGGCCATGATACTATACGTCTGCAACGATTGCAAAGCAAATGATGTCACATATGGTCGGCGGTCTCTCAGCCACGAAAAAGTCCTGGACAGGAATGAAAGTATGAAAGAGCGTAACTCTACATATGTAGGGGCAGAAATAATTCCCCTAGAGCTTGGGATGTCCTGGGTAATCGACTCGAGTTCTCGTCAGCATGTTTCGCAGTGCCGCTTGATAGTATATTTCCTTTTATTATGAGGCGCTAGTCTACTGGGAATTAGACAATATGTCCATAGTCCTGCGTATACTCATCAAACGCTGATGTACCACCTGCACGCGCACTGATATCCTTGAGAAAATGGGAAACAAGTGCTCCTCCGAAGTGCAAGGTTCAGAGTTAGAGTATTTTTAAAAACACAGTCCTTGCTGGAATTGAAACCTACAGTAGTAGACTGTTTCCGCCAACACAATACATGCGGATTTCTATTTCTACCATTCCTCATATCATATCCTAGATTTTGAGACCTAATACTTTGACGTTGAGCACTTGGACCGTTAGAGTTCTGTTATTACCGGCCTAGCTACAACAGATACAGTATGACTAACCTTGAACTACTAAAGAGGCGTTGCCGATATCGCCATCTTCTTACTTGTGGAAGTATTACAGTGGCTTTCTCACACAGCATCCAACTGAATGTCTGAGAATCGACGTGTTGGTCCCTAGCTGGGGGTCTGCGATATGATGATATTCCTAGGCCGAAGTACTGCACTGCGCAGCACACAATCTTTGCGCCTGTTTCTAAATCCATGGATCAGCTTTACCTGTCTCTGCGTTACAGACTTGCCCGGACCTCTAGTACGACTCCTGCGATTCCTCATTGAGATTCAACTCCAGGCAGCTAACAACTGTCGGCGCCGACCATAGACTGGCTCAACCTTGGAGTCCATTCAATGTTATATCCTCTTCAAGCGTTTCACTTCATAGCATGTACTAATATGTATCCATAAACGCAAAGTATCGCTCATCTATCTTGTACTCGAAAATCATGTACTATGTAGTAGGCCAGGGCCCATTAAGCTCATGTCTAGGGTCACATCTTTCATGGGCTTCTTCTGCGCCGTTGGCGCACTTATCGTGACCAACGTGTGGGTTCATGTGCTTTTGAGGCACCGATGAATGTACCGACCATCTTCGAACGCAGACGCGCTGGGATTGGACGCGTTGAACCAACACTGCCGAACCGCTAATCCGGGAATGTTGAGTGGATGCAAGGGGCGAGCGACATGGAGGACGGTCGTTCCGGTGGCTCCGCACGGGGAAGCCGGTTGTGGTGGACCCCGGTGAGCGAGATTCTCGACGAAACACTTACCGCCTGAACTTCCTGAACTAAATAAAGAGCATCAAGGATCTCGGGAATAAAATCAAGAATAACATTTGTTTAAGCCCATGGCACGGATCCATATGTAGGTGTCGATCTGGGTATGGCAATCCACAGCTGCCGTGGTTACCAACGACTATCAGTACCTAGGTAGGGTTCTGTTCAAGATCCGGGCAACGAGCACCCCTGACTCTTGTGGCAAGAAGTCTGGGGTCAGCCTATCCCATGGGCGGTTCAGGGCAAGCTGCGTACTACCGACGGTGTAGGGAGGCTCTCGAACATCTGGAGCAGCCCCATCGAAGGAAGAGGAAGGAAACTCGAGCCGGTCGCCACGTGAGCGGTCGGATCCTGCCATGTCCGAGACAATGATGGCGAGCGACATCGGTGTCACAGAAAACATGCGTCTTGTCATGTGTCGGTGAGAATTCCTTGGCCTGTGCTTCTGAAGAAACCGCCACAGACGCAACGATGGGATGGTTGGTCGACAGACGCGGTATCAGCCCTGCTGGGTGGTACGTCCCCTGGAACATATCCCTGCTGCTGCATCCCTGATAGACTTGCCGTATATGAGCAAAGTTGGAATGCCCCAGCCCGCATTGGTTGCAGACTTTCGTATGCAGTGCAGTGACATTCAGACCGCCTTTACAGAGAGTATGCTGTTCCCCAGGCCCCGACATTGTCGATATGTCTCACGACATACCCCTTGTCCCGTATAGAATGACCCATGAGGTTTCCAAAGACGGAGCTGCCAGTGCATTCCATATAATGCAGACTTGTGCTCTAAATCGACTTCCTGCCGCGACCGTTGACATACGCCACCTGTCTCGCATGCCACTGCCACCATGTCTTGTCCCAACTCCTTACTGAATGTGACACGCATTCCCTTTGAAAGTCGTGCTGCTGCCCAAGCCAAGGTTATCATGCATGTATAGAGGCCCGTCACGAAGCCGCGACCCACTTGCCACATGGCGGTGGCTCTTGGGTACCCAGTTGGCGAAGTTAGACTTGTCGGCGCGAAGGTGCTGGTGATGTCCTTTGATGATTGTCTCACTAGTGGGGAACCCCATGTTCCAGAACTTGCCCGGAGCGTACTCTCGTCTAGATCGTGACAAGTAACGTCCAGCAAAGAATGGGTAGTGGATGTTCCAGCCCGGCATTGAAACGAACCCACGACTTTGTCGGTCCATGAAACAGGTGGCCCGGCAAGCAAATCCCAGCGGCCAGGAACCGAGATTTGATATTAATCCAGCTACGGGCCCTCTCATGCTTCTGCAAACAACCTACCGAATCGGATGCCTTCCTCATGGACATGTGAGTTCTCGGAAGCCCTTTCCATTGCCCATTACATGACTAGGTGGAGCATCGATGCGCGGTGACCCCCTGTCGCCCTGTGGACGACACCGCACGACTCGGTACACCGCCAGGACCGCCAGAGGGATCGGTGAGAAAGCCCTGTCCAATGCAAAAACTCTTTTCACTTCTCATCTGGCAGAAGTACTTTAAGGGCACACAACCTTCCAGAACATTACTTCTTCCATCGATCTTCCCGGACTCAGCATCGTCATTCGTCTCGTCTCCATCTTCTTTCCCTTCCCCGGCTCCGTCGAGAACAACGGCCCGTTATTCACTGTTTCCGTCTCTGCCAACTTTGACCTCGTGGGTCAAGTTCCCACAAGACTTCCAGAAGGACGCTAGAAGGACGTCAATCCTTTTGCGTCGACCCTGATATCCACACCACCCGCCCTCGGGCCTTTTCATCGACCCACCTGAGACTGCAACTTCAACTGCAACTGAACTCTCTTCCTTCATTTGCTATTTATACCCGCACGTGTCCTGGAGCACACAGAAGGACATCATCGACACACCGTTACGGCTTAATCAGGGCTACAACCACAACTCATTTCCAGTCATCCACATCTCTTCAACAAAATGCCTCGTGGAGCATACGACGTCTCGGCCACCAACAAGCCCGGGCCTAAGCCTAAGCCCAAATAATCGGAGACGCTGTCTGGTTATCTCACGCCAAGAGAAATATATTACATTAATACTGTCGCCAACGAGAGTTAGCACGCAAATGTGTGGCCACCTTCCTTCATGACGCGTTCCCTCGTGGGGGCTCATTGCCTCAGCAGCCCCATTCTTTGTTTTGGGAAGATAGCGAGAGCTACTTAGGTGTTAGTTATTTTGGGACATAGACGGGATAGACGGCGCATTGCATACAAATACCCAGGATGGATCGGAATTTCAAAGAGGACACTACAGATAACGGGGCACCCAGTAAGAGCTCTCAAGGATATGTATTGAATAATGGTTATATATAATGAACTTCGAGGCCCCGCTGGGCCTTTCTTGCACATCTATGGTCTGAACCTGAAACTTGATGCTCTGCTTCCACAATCTATAGACATATGGTATCAAACAACTTTAACTGCTGGGATGATTATCTAATCCTGAAAACTCATCCTTTTTCATGTCCGAACATCAATCATTTAACTTATCAACCACGGGGGAATCATCGGCGTAATCAGCACGGCGTCAAGCAAACGGCGGGCGCGGGCGGTGGTCAACTAGCAAACAAGATTGGCAGATGCCATTTCATGTAGTCGAATTGACACTAGTCCAACCGGGGTTACAGTTATGCCAGGCTCCCACAGCAGCACCCAAGCTGGGGCTAATACTTAGTAAGCCTCAGAATAATATGCTTCCCTTATATTCCAAACTCAAATATATCGACTATACACTTGACTTAGCTTGATAACTGGTACTGAGTCTTCTCATCAATAAGAACCCACAAATGAAAACTTGGGCATTTACCCAGGGGTTTAAAGCCGCTCAAAGGGGACTCCAATCTAGACTGAAACTACTCGACTCTTTACAACTCCGTGTGCGAACTCAAGGCTGCAGGCTTCAACTACATTGACATTCAAGTGATGAAGTCTCAATGTGGCCATGCCTACTTAGCAGGAAATCACCGCCGCTCAGACAGGCGCGGATGATGAACTTCCCAGTGTGGTAGAGGAAGCAGCAACCAGTTGACAAAAGCTGTTTCAACACCGGTGTCGAGGTGCTTGAAATTAGCACCTTCCCCTCAGGAGGTACTCTCCAGGAAAAGATCCGAGTCGACACCAACGAAACCCTTTATCATCCCGGAGCCGACCAGTTAAACTTGAGAACATGCCGCTGCCCTCCGACCTTTTTCGCTCACAGCGCGATCGACCGTGGCGAAGATGACGCCTTACGTGGAGATGAGAGGGTTACAGTCCTACGCGATCATTCCTAGAAAATACACACAGTCTACATCGAAAATTAGCATAGCTGGACCGTGATTAGCTTGTGCTCCAGTCGTAATCCTGATCTTTGTATGCAACATACGCACAAGTGACGTTGTCGACTAATTACACGATTACAAGCGTGCAAACTGACACTTTGTGCTCATATCGCCATTGTCGATTGCGTTAGGGGAACATAAAGTATTGAAATCGCAGAAAGATATGTGACCATTGTTCGGTGAAATACCATAGCGGATGTCAATGGGCGGTAGAAATATTTACCTGGATATATACAGAGGCCCCTGATGCTCTTGCGCCCTCTAATCAGGAATGCAGGTTTTTGTCACTTACACGGTTGCGTTACTAGCGACTTCAGATATTCTCGGAGGAACTACTATATCTGCCCAATAATAATGATTGGTCATTGTTAGCGCATTCGGCTTCAACCAAAGTCGTGGATGAGTTCAGGGGGCTCACACCGGGCATATAAGGGTACGGGTTAAAATTGTGGCGGGGTCTTACACAAAGGACTCAAATGATAAGTTAAAGGCCCTATACGTGGGCCAGCCCCTCTCGTGGGCCACCGTTTTGCATAGTAAGTATGCTACTTTAAATACTCCTAATAAATTAAATAAAATAGTTATAGGTTTACCCTATTACCCCAGTATATATACCTCTATATAGTATTATTCCAAGCTGGGTATATGATGCACACCCTGTCTCTGAGTATAAGGAGGCAGGCAAAACCACCTGAAGCCTATAGGTACAAACGTTAGGGTGATATCTAGCTGTTTAGCTGGCCTAATTCTTTTAGTATAGTGGTTGATCTAGTGTGCAATAAATAGTAGCTATAACTTCCACTAAGCCGAAAGAGTTAGGGGTGACGCACCTGGCTTACGGTGCACGCCGAAGGTCGTAAGTTCGAGTGCTGAGCTGACGAGTTCTGGAATACGTCGAGCGGGAGCGCTTTTTCAGTATATAGTTACAAGCTCTAGCCTGAGAGACTCTGAAGGATGTGGACGCGCTACCGGACAGACTAGAGGTACTTGGAGGGCCTATATATAGCTTACGCGGATGTAAGTTACTTTGTCCGTGGGTGGTATTTGATGCACACCCTGTCTCTGAGTATAAGGAGGCAGGCAAAACTACCTGAAGCCTATAGGTATAAACGTTAGGGTGATATCCAGCTGTTTAGCTAGCCTAATTCTTTTAGTATAGTGGTTAATCTAGTGTGCAACAGTATATAGTATTAAATAGCTTAGATTTAGAGATATTAAGTATAATATATAAGAGTTTAAAGTATTAAGGATTATATACTATTTATATCGTAGCACTAATATATATATATATAGACTAGATATATTAATATTAAATTAAGCTATATAGACTTACGTAATATAAACTCTAAATCT
>LKEA01000090.1:0-23362 GCA_003795315.1 Cytospora schulzeri
AAGTCCGAGTT
The DNA here is from genome assembly GCA_003795315.1 of Cytospora schulzeri. Lineage (NCBI taxonomy): Eukaryota > Fungi > Ascomycota > Sordariomycetes > Diaporthales > Cytosporaceae > Cytospora > Cytospora schulzeri. The sequence goes on from LKEA01000090.1 coordinate 12, forward strand.
GAATCTACGAGCTGACCTCAAATGTAGGTATTTACAGAGGCTGTGAACACACATATCCCTATAGCGTCAACATAATAAACAGACAAGTTCTCTACACCCTCACACCTCTCAATCTAACCTCCCATGCGCCCCGCCATCCTCCAACAGCGACTCCCTCTCATCCCCCTTGCCCTCAGCGCCGCGATACAAGACATAATGCTGCGTAATGAAAACCAGATCATACAACATGCTCACGTTCCCCAGCGCAAACTTGACCGGATTGCCCGTAACCCCACTCCAGTCACCCTGCAGGGCACTGTCAAGCAGCAGCTGCGCAATACTCAACACGCCGCCCGCAAAGTCCAGCAGGATCTGCCATATCGACCAGCCCGCCGTGCTCTTGTTGCGGTAGTTGGCCGCCACCTGCGGCGTGTACTTGATCAGCGTGATCCACAGCTTGACGTACCCGACGGCGTACACCGCGTCGAGCCAGCACCATCCGCCGGCGGCAGTGGCGGGCTCTCCCCCCGAGGCCGCCCCGACCAGGATGACAACGGCGGTCACGCCCGCTATGCACCCCAGTGCCGTTCCCGTGATGAACCGGCTGGGCTTGTTCCCCAGCGAGGGCGTGAAGCCCCAGGCGGAGGGCAGGAGGTATTGCGACGTGGTGAGGACGGCCAGGACGAGGGCGTGTGCCGCGAAGGCGATGTCGTTGAAGGCGACGGCGGGCGTGTGACCGTCGTGTCGGGCGGCGTACTGCTCGCGGATGACGGGGCTGTAGTAGAAGGCTGTGTTGGACACGAGGTAGGCGAGGAATCCTGTTTTGGGGGGAAGAGGAGAGGGAGAGAAAGTCAGCAGTTGAAGAAAGAAGAGAAGAAGAAAAGGGGAGTCAAGTCGTCAAGTAAGTCGTGTGCAGGGGGCTCGCCATACCCAGGCAATTAATCAAAGGGAAATCGACGGTTGTGCCCGAAGTCGACTTGCGACGGAAGTTGAGTATCGGCTGTGGATAGAATGACAGCGACCAGCACAGCGTGTAGATCCAGCCAAACAGGCCGGATAGGACCTGGAGGAAACTGACTCCCATTGTCGTCGCTATATCTTAGAATCCATGCGTTATAAAGGAAATAACAAAATACAAGAAATTGGCGGGCGGCGCAGGGAAATATGGTATGAAGAGTGTAATTGCTCAGGTCGAGTCCACAATGTGAGGGATCAGACGAAGCTTTCAATGTTCAACCCTGTCTCAGCTGATCTGATCGCGTCATAGCCGGCGTGCTGGAGAACTGGTGCGTACAGAGCACGCAACGGTCGCGCTCCGCACCCCGCATTGTGCCAATTCCTTATCAGCTGGCTTATCGGTCTTACACCCGACCTGGAGTAGTCTATGTATACATGCACACTGACACCCCCCATAATGGCACACATAGCAGACCTCACCCCTCAAGGAAAGAAGAAGAGAATCTTGGTGGGCAATGCAGAGGGAATCTCGCTACAACCCTAGAAATTTTAAAACCCCCATGAACTTGAGTTTTTATCATTCATGTGTCTGTCTGTCTGTACCATCTAGCCGTATGCAGCAAGCAGCTTCGAAGAACTTCAACTTTCAACTATATACGGACACACACTTTGCTCTTTCTCTCACTATCCATCTTCCTGTGTGAGTGAGAGAGTGTGTGTTTTGTATGTCAAATTTACATGAAGTAGAGGGTGTCCGTTAGACACGACATGAGATTCCGCAAGGAAATTCTCCTCCAGCACTCTAATCCCACATGCCATCTATATGATGTCGGTGTCATCTATTTCAGGCGAAACGAGGTCTAAACGATCCTCTAAGATTTCTCTTCTCTTCTCTTCTCTTCTCTTCTCATATCCTTCAATAAGGATTAGGAATTGTGCTGATGTAAGGGGTATGAACTCATAAGACATCTCAATGTCTTCCGGGGGGGGGGTGCGAGAGCGTGACGAGACGACGGTAAGCGATGGGCAAATAATCTGCCTGATCCAGGGGAGGCTGTAAACTGTCCAACATCCAAAGACAAGAAAGAAACCACTAAAGTCAAAAGGGAAGAATTGTGATACGCAAAGTGAAATTGAATCAATGCCTCCCTGGTTGTAATCCTGTTAACGCCATAGTGCTCTTCCATGCATGCATATACTCGTGCATCATTGAAGGCTTTCGCCCTTTGTTCTGCCAGCCCGAGAGCCGTGGCATTGTGTGTTCAGGTTCTTCTCCTGCTGTTGCCGTCGGGTGAATCAAAGTCCCCTCACTACCCAAATACCCCCCCATGCGGAGAAGGGGCCTGGGAGACGTGAAACGTGGGGACGTGGAAGGTCACATCCGGCTGTAGCTGTGTGGCCTGACTGGTAGAAGTCATTCGATGCCAAACATTGGGCCACCTATGCCCGGACATCGCTGCCTTGCATGAAGGAGGGGAGAGTCTTCCAGGTCTTTGCATCTGGCATCTTTGTCTTCCCAAAATCCTCATCGAGATCCAGGATGATCTTGAGCGAGTTCCTGCTCCTCGTGAAAGGGCTCGTGTCAACCTTCTCCTTGAGCGTCGACATGGCCTCAGCAACACCTGTGGGGCTGTGCGATTGACTCTTGTTACCCGGGTATGGGAGGACGCCCTGGAGAACCTCATATGCGGCAAGAGTGAAGCCGAATTGCGGAGACGATCGGAGAATACGGGCAGGGCCGCCCTTGAAAAAGGCACGGAATCCCTCTTCCTTCCAGATGGTCTTGGCAGCATGCGTCAGGCCGGTGTAGGTGGTATCGCCCTTGCGAGCTTCGACCTGGAGGCGCGTCTTGATCACGTCGGCCGGGGTAGTAAAGTATGCTGCGGGCATACCGGCAATCGCACCAGCTGACAACAGCTGGAGAATGCCCAGCTTCTTGGTCGGGGATTCACCAAACATGTCCCGCTTGAGATGACTGTAGGTCGGGAAGTAGATGGCGGAGAATGGGACATCTCGCAACAAACATGCTGACGCTCCCTTGTAGAGACCGACGAGACCGAGGTTACGGATAATCCACATAGCCGATCGCTTCGGGGCGTTTTCGACACCTTTCTTGACAGCTTCGCCTTGAACCTGCAGTCGGATCTTGACAATCTCGAGTGGGTTGGTAAAGACCTGATACACATTGACCGGTTAGCGTACTGCTCCAGGACGGCATGTTCATTCCAAATGAAGATACTAACCACTTGACAGGCACCGGCACTTCCTCCGGCGAGGAGCTCAGCACCAAGCGGGATCTTGCCCGTCTTCTTGTCCGTGAAAAATCCTCGCACAAGATCATTGACAGTCAACTTGATGGCCTTCTCTGGCGCCACGCCGATCAGTTGTGGCACAACACCCGAGTAAAGGCCAAGGAACCCTTCATTGCGGACAACCTTCCGGAAACAATCAATCGAGTTGTTATACAATTGATTTCCCGGCGCGGCGCTTCTCTGATTCTGCATACGAGTCTTGACCAGGTCGATCGGATAAACCATGAAAGCACCGAAAGCACCAGCCATACTACCAAGTGCAAAGTTGTATCCCGACTCCAAAACCTGGCCAAAGAATGATGCTGTCTTCGACTTTGCCTGAGTCATAATGGCCTTGCCGTGGTCGTCGTCGTAGGCTGCGCTCCTCCAAGACGGATCCAATACCTTGGCGAAATCGATCAGACCAAGGCGGCCCGATGGCTCGTCCATGCTGGCGAAATGGAACAGTATGTCGGCCTCCATCGGCGTGAAAAGAGAGAAGCGGGTGACCCTGGCGGCTTGATTCAAGAACTCAGTGCGAGTGATCCTGCCATCAGTACTCTTGGCGCATGCTCTGCGGACAATGAGCTCTACCAGGTCCATCTCCTTAATCATGTTCTGGAAGGCACGGACGTTCGCATACGAGACCTTGCTGCCCTGTGAGATGTTGCACAAGGTACTCAAGTTCTCTAGAACATGGTCAGAGAGCTTGTGCTTGGAGGTCTCGAGGATGATGCGTTCGAAGTCTTCGGGCTCGATGTATCCATCTCCGTCCTTATCGAAGAGGAGGAAAGCCTGACGAATTCTCTCTCCCTGCAGGCCGCGGAGCATCTGTGAGAACTGTTGGTAGTCCAGGTCGTGGCGCTTCTTAGTACTGCCGATGTACAGCTTGGCCCATTCACAGTCCCAGTCGAAGGGAATGCTGTCGGCTCCCTTGTTCAGCTCATACAACTTTCGAAAATCCTGGTACTTGACGCTACCGAGGCGCTCGACGTCGAATAACCGAAAGGCGATCTCGTACTCGGCATCGGGCTTGTTCAGGATGTTCTCGAAGTAGACCCAGTCCGCCATGTTGATTTTACCTTTACCCTGGCGATCGGCAACGCGAAACAGCAGTGTGTACTGCTCTCTCTTGATCTTGTGCTGTTTTGCAGAGTGGACGGTCAGGCAACCGACATTCTGCAGCATCCTCAGAGGGGCGAGGGGGGCATGGACATGGATGAACTTACATAGTCCTCGTCAGGTGGTGCGACAGCGTCGATGAACTCATCGGGGCCCAGGAAGAGCTCGCCAGTCTCAGGGTCTTTGAGGGCATTGGAATTGAATCTGGCCTTGGCCTGTGAAGAGATATGCACCGGCTCTTCAGAGCCGATGAGGCTCTCCTTCACGGCCTCCTTCACAGCGACGGCCTTGGCCATGATGGGAATGGTCCCTCAGAAACGATGGGTGTGTAACCAAAGTAGAGAGTGACCGACCGGGTGGGTATGTGGTAATTGACAGATCGGGAGGGGATAAGTACAGGTGAGGCTGAGGCAGGTCTAATGGGATGAACGCATGGGAAGCTGGGGTTGATATGTGGTGAAGCTGTTATGGAGCCTTCAAAGGAGAGCTTGACCACTGGTGTCGATCTGGAGTGGGTTCCTGGGTCAGGATATCCACCTTTTGTGTGGTAATAACTTGGCCTCTAGACACGGGGAGTCCGCCAGACCGCAACCAGTCACACACTCAAGCTGAGGGCGAGGTCAATAAATTTTGAGGGCAAATACTAAAGAGAGAGACCTTGCGACACCAACAATGGACTGAAATCACAACTGTGACCAGATGCGGTTGGATAATCGCGGGGATTTGCCAAAAGAGTGAGTGATAAAGATGGGAAATTTGTGGTAGGTCGGCGAAACAATGGGTGGATAGATGGAGCTCTTTCGGCGAGTTCCTTCCTGCTGAATCTTGCCCATGGGGTGGCTCCCGCTGCTTCCCGCTTCTGGGGAACAAGCTCCACTGGATGAGCCGGATATATGTTGAGCCGACCCATACGCCAATCACGTGGCTTCTTTTTTCTTGTCGGCAGCCACTAGGCTGATTGTCCCGTGCTGGGGTCCTTCAAGGTACCAGGGGTTGACTCCTCTGCTGTGGGGATATTTAAGCTTCGATCCTCGTTCCATCCTCCACTATCGGAACTGTACGGTTCTGTAACGGCACCAAGATCAGATCCGGCCTCCGGGTATAACATTCAACTTTCAGGGTGACTGTCAACCTCCGCCGGACCGGCTGAATGGTGGTCTCCGGACAGACGGGACGGGATAATTGTATGAGCAGACAAATCCGGATTTACGGGGAACACTCCAGTACAGCATGCCACTCAACCAGTGGCGGGCATGGCAAGACGTTATCTGCCTACTTCAATATCATCTTATCTGATTTGGGCTTGAAGGGCCAGTACCGGTCCCATTAATCGTAGAGGTAAACAACAGTGGCCTCTCTTGCTTTTCTAAATTGAATTATAGTTCATACACAGTCATCATCGTCACTACCTGGCCCTCACTGCAGCAGCCCTGGAGCCTCCAACGCCGATTTTCGTTAAAAGCACTAGAGCCGTGGCCAATATTCCAGTTCCATGTCTCATGAGCCTGTCAGGGACTGCCTGGCGCCAGATTATCCCTCCTTGCCTTTCCTTATATCTAGCCCTCCCTCCTTTACCCCTTAACGCCATGCCGAAATGTCGCTCACCTTGTGTCTGCCATTAATTTGTAAGGAAAAGCGGAGGGCGGGAAGCCGCAATGCATCGCAATGTTGTGTGGAAATAACCGCGTTCCGTCATCGTTCATCGTGGTATCGTGAAGTGTCCAGTGGTATCTTGGGGAGGTATCGTAAAAGAGAAAAGCGCACATTTGACCTGCCGGGCCGGCTTGTGGTCTGAAATCCGAGCATCAGGGATGTCAAGGCCGGTGATGACCAGCCAGCAGATGTGAGGTTGAGCGGATGCAGAGGGCAAAAGGCATCTATCGCAATAAAGTTCGTCGGGATCTGCCAAGCGGAGTGGTTGCAAGATCAGTGATAGCGCTTGGCTTGCTATGCCGGAAGGTCGTTCTATGCAAAGAAATATTAAAAAAGTTTTCGTTCCATGCCAGCTGCTGCAGTGGATGGTAGCCAGATGAGCAACAAATCACACCTCGGCCAAGATGTGCGTTGCATAATTGGCACCCTAAGCATATACAGATGAAATGCAATGGTATCAGAAAGAGCTGCACGAGGATCATCGTCCCTCAGGACTCGGTGGAGATGAGTTCGGGCAGGGGATATCGAATCGCCGCAGAGTCCTCATTCGCCGCACTGCACAGGGAGAGTCGAGGGACGGAGTGGTGGAAGGGAAGCATGAATCCCTTGCGCAACACTTCCTCCACGAAGGTCGAAGCCTTCTTGAATCGGCGGTCAGAGTATTTCTCGTAGACGGCGGCATGGTGCTTCTGCGGGGACCGGCAGCACTCGAGGATTATGGCCACAAGTGGCTTTATCTGAGCCCAGGTGTAGCCGGAGTAATGAATATGTCCGAGGGACCACAGAGTTCTTAGCTTTTTGTCGTCGACAGATTGACCGTAGACGGGGTCGTAACTCACCCAATCTCCCTTCTTCAGCATCAGGCGCGCTAGGCAGTGGGCACCGGCAGCAAGGTAGCTCGGTGGGCATCCCACAAAGCGTTCGTCCATGATGGTCACCTCCAGGAAGTACTTGGCCAGGGTCCGGGTCTCCAGGTCGTAATCGTCAGCCTTGCTGATGCGACGCAGGAAACTCATGGGGCCAGGCCAGCCAAGCTCAAACTGCAGCATGCTCAGCATGAAGCGTTCTGCTTTGAGAATCTCCTCCACGGTGTAGCCGCCATCAACCATGAAGACAATCTCTTGTACGGAGGGGCAGTTGATCTCCTCGTACTTGGCTGCGACGAAGATGGCCGTGGCGCCAACAAGCTGAAGCTTACCAAGAGACACCATCTTACTCGAAAGGAAGCGGTCAATGTAGTTTACGGTCAGGAAGAGTGTCTCGGGGAGTAGAGTGAATCGGTTGTGGACTTGAACAAGCCAGTCCATCAAGATTGAGCGCATGGACCACTGGATCTCGGCCTGGACTTCGGTCATGTAATGAGGATTCGGGAGCATTTTTTGCTGCGTTCCGATGTCAGTGTAGCCGTTACATGGTGGAGGGCGCATTTGAACTGCTTACCTCAAGTTCCCGCATGTACTCAAAGATCTCCTCACCATATTCAGCAACCATGCTCACGTCCCACTCTTCCTCTTCGATATCGTCCCTTGGGCGGTTCTTCTCGACGTATGATTTTGCCTCTTCCAGCTCCTGTTGCGTCTTTGCCGTCAGCTTGGGGACGAGGAGTGTCGTGGCTCCGCTGGTGTTGTCGCCATATGACTTGAACGAATGGGCCGTCGTATACCCCTGCTCATCATACAAATCCTCGTCATAATCCTCATCCGAATACTCCTCAAGCTCAGGTGCGAGCGGAGCGGAGAATGTCCAGGGCGCAGAAGCACTTGCGGGAAGAGGTTGGAGAGGCTCCATGTCAGCAGTGATGGCTGGTCCGACTGGTCCTGGAGCTGGCATCTCCGAAGGGAAGTAGGCCTCTTGCTCGCGAGGCAGCTCCTCCATTGCGTCCTCATAAGACGCCTCGTCGATGTCATCCTCAACATTATCGCAGCCCTCCTGAATGAGATTCTTGCTCTGCGTCCGGCGCAGGAAAGGCTGCGCGGCGGTCTTCAGGTAGGGCTGGCTCCGGTACTGGCGGCCAAGGGTTTGTGGCTTCTGCTGGTGCTCGTCGTTGTAAACAACGGTAGTCTTTTTTGCGACGGTCTGCTTGATGATTGGACCTCCTCGGATATCAGGCTGGGAAGTGAAGCCCTGAGCGGTCGATGAAGGTTTGAGACTAGCGGAAGGTCGCTGAGCTGGACGAAGGAAGGCATCCTTGCTGGCCTTGCTGGCCTTGCTGACCTTGATGGCATTCTCCTTGTCGTTGTCTTTATACGGAACCATCTTGGCCGTGTTGACTGGGTACTTGGCAAAACCCTTGGCGGAACTGATGTGACTAGTTGTGGTCCCAGCGGTGTTGCTCAGGTCACCGAAGGCGCTTCGTTTGACAGGCCCCTTAAGCCCAGCAGCGGGAAAGTTGCCCTGGTGGCCTTGGGCATTCTTAGGTCTGTGGCCGGCCGGATTCATGGACAGGTTCTCGTTGCGAGGAACCTGAGGTGCGAATTGTCGCACAGGACGCTGGGGCTGTTGTGGGGAGGAAGATTGTCAGTTTAGTGGGATCTGATACCCAGTCTAAAGGCACAGGCTTCGGAAGGGGTCCAGGTAGCGTGGAAGCTCCAGGAAAAATGGAGAATATTGAGGGAGGGGATCTGATGACAGGCGGGGAATTCAGAGGTTAACTCACTTTCGAGTCCATGGTAAATCGTCACGGGGAGACGCGGTACCCGTTCCTTTAGCAGATGCTAAATGTTGCTGCTGTAGTGCGATAATATGTGCTGGCGATGTGGTTCCAAAACCGAGGCAATAGTGAAACTCGAGTTTAGATCACGCGCCGGCGACCATCAAAGATGGCGACGCAAACAAAGAGATAGTGATTCGGGGCGGGGTAATCGTTCGTCGCTTTGGAGGGTATCTCTAGACTCAGAGGGGGATCTGTACGCAGTGGGTTGCGGTGGGTTGCGGTGGATTGATGAGGCGGGTTGCGGATCTGGGGTTCGAGGATTGGTTGGTTGACTGGGTGACCAGGACCAAAGCTCAGAAGCTGAGTTGGGAAGTTTGAGGGTCCTGGGGCCACAAGCGTTAAAACTGGAGGTCCGTCGAAATAAATGGAGTCAAAACTTTACGAAGCAAACAGTGTATTCCACTTGTTGGTGTTGGATGGCGACGATGCTGCGCACTGTCAAGGAAAGAGATGGGAAAATGGCAAAATGGGAAAATGGCAGCTGCTAATACGACTTACCTCGAGAAACCTGGACTACACGCGGAAGGGTTTGTTGATTTGACCCACGCGCCAGGGATCTACTCCTCAGTGAGGAAGTAGTCGTCGAGATGATTTCCTTACCTCTGAAAAATATGACCTTTTGAGAAGAAAAAAAGAATGCTCGCAAGGGTCGTTCCTGAGGTATTGGGGAGGGGAAGGAGGAGGAGAAGCCTGAGAGTGGTCGGGTTGGTAGATACGTGGGGCGGAGGAGGCAGACCCACGAGGTAAGTAAGTGAGTAAGTACCTAAGTATCGTGTGTATGTTTGTTGTTTACTCCGCCGTACTGTGTATTGGGACAGGGGTGTGTGCACGGACCCTGGTTGTACCGGCGACCGGGCTGTAAAAATTCCCGATCGAGGTTCCGACCAATAATGTTGGAGCCGGAAAGACCCACTCATTTACGGCGCGTCACCCAAAGACAACCGAAAAAGGGACAATCCAGTCAAGCGCATTCCACATTGCAAAATATAATTAGAATGTTAGTTCAGTATTTGCATATGGCTATTTGATAAGGCACATGGCAATTCTGTATCTTCAAGTCACATCAGTGTTGAGTGGCGCTTGCATACTCGGAATGGACAGCCTCGCGTATCTTATCAGCCCAATTTACGCGGGCCAGCCGCGCAATCACGTGCCAGACATTTAATGTTCAACATTTCTGCGTCGCAAATCCGCCATCATCATCATTGCTTTGCTGCATGCATTTCAGAACTTCTTAAACACCTTGTTTCGTCATTTTCGATATGATTCACGCCCGAAAGAGATTTGCGCATCGACCTGTCATTCTAGAAAAAGGGGTCCTTCGCTTCGATCCGCGGAGGTCTTGGAACAGGGCGGTGCAACGCTGTGGGCCGCCGGGCCTTGTTCTTCAAGGCCACACCTCCAGGGCTATCTGGCCAGTAAGGTTGCCGTCGCATTCTTACCTGAAGCACAAAGCTTTGATCCTGCGATCGCAAAGCACATGTCGCGACAACCCTGAGAATTGAGTCGGTTGCTTTCTGTCGATGTGGCTGCAGATAAACTTCTACTTGGTGGCTTTTGACAACAGACTCGGACGCAATCAATCAAGTAAAGTGGGTGCTACTCTAGGATCAACCCCACCACACCCCTCTCCAGACCGGACGGGCTCAGACTCATACGCTGCCCGCGACTCACGACTTGCTCGTACTCGATCGACGTGACTGGTGCGAATGGACCCTTATTGAAGTTCAATAGCATTTACTATTCAATTGCCTGAGTTATTGAACCCGGCATGAACTGGTGAGGACTATTTCGTATCTTTGAAATGCGGCTCAGGAGCCGACGTGCGAAGCGCTGGATGCGACTGTCGCAAAGAGCTCATCCAGGGGGGCAGCATGACAGAAAAGGGTTCGGCTTCGATCGTAGGCGGCCGCAACAGCACAGCACAGCACAGCAAGCGGATCCCTGGTATCCGCGAGACCCGTGGCTCCATAGCGAACGAGAGTTGTCTGGTGCGCCGTGCAATCAATGGGCTTTTAGAAGCTCTTGCTGCGACTCAGCTAATGTGCACTACGGCACCTGTCTTGCATTGCATTTCGAGAAAGGCCCCACTGTGAGAATCCGTGGCAGCATCGAGGGTCTGCTCCTGCTCCTCGGGGGCATTCTAACTTGCCAGCTCAATTTGCATGGATCGAAGGCTGGCGGAGGGGACGGAACGTCGATCTTGTTTGTTTGGCGGCAGTCCCTCACCCCGGCTGGAATCCTCCTCGTCTTTGCGAAAAGCGCATCCCTGATATGTCGGACAACCCTTTCGGGCTGGATAACACGGCTAGTAAGTAGGGTGGTCTGAAATCTCGCACTTATCAATAATAACCGGTTGAGCTTACGCAGTAGCGTTGCATATGGGTGTGGTATCCGTATCAAGATCCAAGGACACCATCAAGGCTTGCATGTGGCAGAGAGATCGACCTTCATTACCAGCCTTTCCTCACCAGTACAGCAAAGGGTTGATGGTGTCCCTGCTTCGAATCGCAACCTAATCAGCTCTTTCGATGGGGAAACCGGCTTGTCAGGGTTGGCGCTAACGGACATCAAGGTGCCCTGTGGTTCCTGCGGCGTTTTCTGAATTGGAAGTTCTACATCAATACCTACCTTCCTGGGCATCTTCGCCTTCCTGTTTCATTGCGCATACGGAGACTCAAGTAACTTGATACAGCTTCAATTCTCACTGGTTACCCCGGTTTATACTTAGGTATGTTTCCATTATGAGGACATATGAGACGATGACTCCCGCGCAATATTCGGAAGCTTAAAAGCTTGCGCCGGCGACTCTCCCAAACCGACCACGAGGTCTCTACCCCCAGATGTAGTTTTGGGTACAGTAGCAGTAGTTGCGCCGCCAAGTATTGGTTACAGTCGTCGCAATACTTGCTGAGTTGCGCGACAAATTTGGATGGCCCGATATCATGACTGCCACCTGAAACCCGACTGGCGCATTCACAGAAATCATTTGCCGATAAACATTGGAATAAATGTCTTCCAGACAGGATACACAGTAGGACAGAAAGCTTGATCCGAAGAGCGGCAGCCAGAACACACTACATCCTACTGCCTCGGATTCAAGTCCGTCAGTTGCCTTTCAATGACTATTTGTCTTACTTCACGGGTGCCTGATTAGCATGGAGGTTATTCCTTGGCAGATCTGTTTCGCGCAAAGACGGAGGGAGGTTGACATGGTGTGTCTTGCTCGCTCTTGTTCCATGGTCTCCCTCATGGTGAGGATGCGCCTGGCTCTGTACGATCTATCGATCCATGACGGACACTGACAGTGGCCGACAGTGCCAGAAGATGGGGATGGCGGGACCGCGCGACAACATTATGGGAGCTTCAGGCAGTTGCTCAATCGCTTTTCTCGGCCGGCGCACCTCGTAGCTATTCCTAGGGCGCTTGTGTCAGACAGTGCGCCGTATCTATGGACTTCCTATCAGACGCCGGCCTCCATTCCCATTCACCCCTCTTTCGTCAAGGTCTATCTGTTCAGGCGCATCGACAACAAGACCCCTGTCTCACAACCGACTGGCAAGCGGACGCTCCTCTGACCGCCCGCAAGCGCCATTGGATGCGACGGGTGGGATTGGCGATCCACTCGCCTCTCGACTACGATGTCCACGTCCGTTGACTTCCACTCTTTGGCTCATCACCCTGTCGCATTACGTTTTTTGCCTGACGAGCACCATTCTGGGGCGGATGAAAGAAACAGCGATACAATGCGAACCTGAAGTCTGTGTCTGACAGAATGTCATCATGCGATGCGCCCTAATGTACGTACTTGGCCAGTGCCTGGAGTGGGTTGGATTGGATTGGATCGGACCCCCCCATGAGCAATTCTCCAGACCAAGCCGGCAAGTTTGGCAAGTTTGCGCATGTCGCATCAGCGGCATCCCAGTTCTAGGAGTTTCCCTGCCAGCCATCCAGTCATCCATCCCGTTCTGTCCTTGAGCTCAATGGTTCCCCTAGCGTGCCTAGGTCCACCCAGGCTCTGACCTGGACCTGTAATTGAGGTGTAAGAGGATCGACCATACGGTCAGACCAAGCGTGTATCAGCATGTACTTTGGACAGGGAAAGGCACGCTCATTCCAGTCAGTACGGTGGCGCCGGTTTACCAATACACAAAAAGATGGTTTCCATACCATCCACTGCTACAGCAACGAACTCAGTTCACATTCACGAGCGACCTGGAAGCGGAGGCTTGACAGTCCAGTCTTGAATCCGGAGATGATGCGCAAGTTCCAAAAACACTTTAACCCTCCTACAGGCAAGGTCGGGTACTCCTTGAATGGTTCTCTCGATGCAGACTGCTGTGGTGGTCTGCACAGGGAAGGACCCCCAAAGTAGGTTTTAAGTCGCATACTGTGCAGCTTTGTGAAGCCTCTCCCGCCCTGAAGAGTCAGAGCTGATGAAGGTCATCTCGACCCTGAAATCAGTGAAGAGGCATATCAATGACCTCGAATATCCAGATCTCGGTGTCCCCAGCTGTCTGTCTGGTATCTACCGCGGCAACAGGGCGGCTCGCTGATCGGAATGACATGCGCTCAGGATCGAGCGAAACAGACCCCAATTTGTGTTACGCTACGCTGAAGTGCCTTGTCCTTGCCACAACTCCACTCAATCTCAAGTGATTGACGGGCATGAAGGGGCTGTAGAGTCAGGTTGTCCCTGTCGATGCGCTGTCCACCGGCACATAATCGCCCTGGAGCAGCCATTGAATGCTAATGTTGCTTAATGCGACAGGATATCTCATCATTATTTGCGATTCCAGTTGGACATGTTGTGCGCACCAAGGATTCACGCCGCCGGTTGGAGAGTCGCATGGGGGACAGTTGCCGGAGGCTGGATGGATGAAGGACAAGGTTTTGCGACCGCATGTTTCACTCGAGATTCGGGGTAAGTATGAGCACATGGTAAACATGGGACACACCCAGAGCGCATCTATGTACCTATATACTACATGCAGTAAACATGGAATAGATGGGATTAGTCGTGCGCATATAACAGAAGCGGGGAGCGGAGACCACAGAGTCAGGAAAGAGAGACAAATAGACAGAGAGACAGAAAGATAAACAGGGACAGAGAGACACAGAGAAGAGAGCAGGGAAAGAGAGCCGATCTTGCGACACAGAAGCACGGCCTTTCAGTTGCGCTCGGCTGGGGATACCCAGCAGGTTGGATATACTCGGTACTGGAGAAACAGGGAGGAGAGGAAACAAGAAGAAGAAAAATCAACCATCTTTGAGCCAGCCATACAAGGTGCCCAGTCTAATGCATGTTGTTATTATTGTGTGCTTCATCGAGGTCGTACTTGGTCTGTGAGTTGTGTTGTGTGTTGTGTGAAGTGTCTGGCGTGGTGAGGTGGGCCGCAGCGGGCAAGCGGGCTTTTGCGCTATTCGCCTGTTGAGGTCGTCGAGACAAATCCATCTTCCTCACTGCGAAACTTCTCCTCTTTCCTCCTAACCCTCCGGACTCTTCACCCTCCACCATCAAACGACGTCTAAACCACCCGGTAAGCCATCTCCGTCCCTCATACAACCCATTGGAACCACTATCAATCCTCCTCTACTTCCTCCTCCCTTCCCATTCCAGATCCCCCGGGTCTGATACCATCTTGTCGCAGACTGCCTGTTGCCTTTGGCTGTGAAGAGAGAGGAGAGACGAGTCCCCCGAGTTTCAAAGGGACTTCGAAGGTCAACAACAACCATTCTTTCCCCGCCTGGTAAGTCGGACCTGCTGTCTTGGACCATGCGATCGAGATTAACGAACATTTATTGTTTGTTTCCTCCCCTTCCGACGGCCAGACTCTTCCTGCTCACCTGGTCGACTGCGTCTTCCAGGACCGGCTCCTCGGGCGACTTCACGGCTGCGAGGACCTGTGACAAAGGCTTTCATCTTAGGAATTACTGCATTGCCTTCATCATTTGGATGACTAGAAGCTAATTACTCCCTGTTGTTCCAGATACAACCACATACGACACTTCTATCTTGCCCCCTCTCGTCGGACTGACCTCCTTGAACGCCGACAACCGCAGGCTGACCGCCCACCACCTTGTGGCAGACTGTGGGCACACCACCTCAACCCACCCAAGACATATACAGAAATACATATATTGGTCAAGAGATTACAAGAGGAGGAAAAAGAGAGGCAATCGTACTGCCTCAGGAGCAACAATTATCGGCGGTCGGTCATTTCGCTAGGAATGGCACCATCGAGTCTGATGTCGGCCCAATCTCCCGCTTCGGACCTCTCCCCAAGAGCACATGCCAGTTCTGTTGCCACGACATACCCATTTCAACACCAATCACCTCCCACCGAAGCACATATTCTTGCCTCGATGAGTCGCGGAGGTAGAATCATGGAATTTGCACAGCCACAATACCAGCCGCCCTCTGTCCCCAGGTCCGTTAAATTCGAGCTGGTTACCGATGCTTCCCAGTATCGAGCACGGTTACCTATGAGGGTGCAGATATATCCTCACGACACAACTGAATCCATCATAACCACCGTCAAGAACTTCTATGGCTTGTATCCGAGCCCCACAAGCTGCCCAGGCGTCAGCTTCGAGGACGAGCAGGGCAACACCATCATCGGGCGTTATGAGAACTTCCGGCACAATTCAGTTGTCTATGTGCGTGTACGGGATGGTCCTCCGACTCCTGGCCCGCACACTGCCCAGCCAAGCCAGCCAGGCGCACGATCTTTCTATACTCAAGATGGCCACCCTGCCCAGGGGGCCCAGCAACAGACACAGCACTTGTCCCGGCCCGTTTCTAGATCCTCCAGGCGGCGCAGTGTATCTCCCAACAGTGTGAGTGGACGACGGAGCGTTGCTGGCAGCACTACCAGCAAAAATGCTCGTCCTCGTTCCAACAAGAGCCGTGGGCCAGGCTCCCATACACAAGGTGACGCACAAAGCGAGAGCATGAACGGCTATAGCAGTGGTGATAATGCTCCTGGCTCTTCTTCTGGGAAGTCGAAAGAGCAGATGCCCAGCACTGAAATTAGCCTTGATAACATTGTGGAAGGCGGACGTCGCAAGCGAGCCAAATTCGAAAGCTCTGTAAGTTTCTGGAGTGACTCTTCGTCAAGATGCCTACAGCTCGCACGAGATTCGTGGCTAATAGCAACACCCACAGGAGCTGCCTCTTTTCGCGCCTCCCCAGATGCCTGCTGCGCTATCCAACCCATCCGTCTCCCCAGCTCGTCGACTTGAGCATAACCGCGCAGCGCTCCCCTTCATACAACCCGGTCAAAACCCCTTTACCAATCCGCGACCATTACAATCACCACAGAGCTATAGCGCTGGATACAATGGCATGGGCATGTATGCCACTCCCGCCACTGACACTCGCCGTGCCCGCAGCTATGCTAGTGGTATGGGCGCTGCCCCCAATATGGGAATCTTGCCGACTCCCGACCCCACGGTTGGAAGTTGCATGTCAGAGGAAGACAAAGATGTGGCCATCCAGCTGATGCGCCTCGGAGAGATCTCGAATATCTCCCACGGCCGCACATCAGCCTCCACGCTGGATGATACATTCAGCCGCAACGCTGACGCGGCTTCCTCTACTGGCGCCACTAGTGATGGTGAGAGCGAGAGTGAAGACGAGAAGCCGCCGGCGCGCAAGCAAAAGCTTGATGGAGCCAGTGCTGGCAAGATCTATCCCACTACCGAGACTCATTTCAGTCCTGCCAATGCTGAATTTGAGCCCAGCGACGACGAAGATGGATACTCGGACGGCGCTGCTGATGGCAGCATGAGCGCTCCTAAGTCCAAGGCTCCGAAGGCTCACAACGGTACGAAGGCTCACTCCCAGTCGACCGGCACGAAGTCCAAGAGCACCAAGGCGAACAAGGCTAGCAAGCCTTCTACGGGTTCAAAGATCAAGAAGTCCAGTAGTGTCCCCAGCGGACCCATGTCACCCACCTCGTTACCGGCGTCTCGGAAACCATCCATCGCTTCCAACTCTGGCGCTACCTCTGTCCCGGGTGATGACGAGCCTGACCTCTCCACTAAGCCGCGCTGCCAGCGCTGCCGGAAGAGCAAGAAGGGATGCGACAGACAACGCCCATGTGGCAGATGCCGAGATGCTGGCATACCTGCTGAGCTGTGCATCAGTGAAGACGAGGGCAATGGCCGCAAGGGTCGCTATGGTCGACACATGGGCGTTCCCATCAAGACTGGTGAGATGCCGTCGCCAGGAAACCCATTGCTCCCCGCTGCGCCTATCGCGACAGCAACGACGGCAGCATTCGCAATTGCTTCTACTGCTGATAAGAACAAGAAGCGCAAGAGGTAGACTGGCTCCAAGTCTAGTCTGTTTCCTCTGTTTCACTCACCATCCATCAATCACATCATCCGACCTACTCTACTCGCCCAAATATGGCGTTTAACAAGTTGGCAACAACGATTCTTACACTACGCATTTCCGATGGTAACTTCTGTACCCAGACAGCCATGGGGAACCACCGACAGGGCACAATGTACGCGGTGCACCGAGACGTGTCCCTACACAACTATCATGTCTACCGTCCCAGCCTCACGGCACGAGAGACACATATTACAGCTCTCAGGACGGCGAGAATGTTGATGGCGTCAACACCAGCCATCATTCCACTCCTTTACTATACCCGGCGGGGTCAGGGCGTTGTCGGCAATCTGTCTACTCTGGCTTTCCTGTTTTGTCATAACGGCGGGCGTGCGTTTTCTATTTTGGGTTTGTGCGGACTCTTGTCTCATTTTGGCTTTTGTACATGGCTGCGATCACTTTTGTCAGATTGGCGAAGGCTTCCAGAAGCTTGCCCTGTCTCATTCGGGGCGCAGTCAAGATTGGAGGGATGGATATGTTCAGGGGATGAGAAAGGTGGATCTGGGCAAAATTGGAGTGGAGAAGGGAGCATGGTGATGCTTGGGGTCATGGCGGTGTGTGGGCTGGTTGGTTGGTTGGCGGTCAGGGCGGGCTTGACGAAAAACAGAGAAATCGACTCTTCGCTACATCATAGTCTGGCTATGTGTGTGCTGGGGTTCGACTTTCCGCCTGTTTTCGCAACCCGAAGTTCTGGTTTTCCCTTTCATTGCGACACTCTCTTATAATCTGCGGCGGGAATCATTGCATCAACTGGTCATTTGTCTTCATCGCGTGTTTCTGGCTTTTTAAACTTTCCTTGGACCGCCTGGGCGCGGATACATATGTGGTGGGCGAACGAATCAGCAACAAAATGGTGAACGTTATTGTTCTCTAGCCTTGAGGAAATACGACACTGCTGCTTATTAAAAGATCCTACCTTGACCCCTCTGCGCGACAAGTCCCTGCCTGGTTCTATTAGATTATTCTCGATGCGCAGCTTATGCGCCGTGCTCCTTAATCTGCGACATTGAAAAGCGGTACACTTGCTCACAACAGACCCCAAATCCAACCTCTGGAGTGTGATGAAGACTGCTGCTGACCTCTCCCACAACCGAAGTCACCACGAGAGCGAAGCAACAGCTATAGTCTTTCCGCCGCAGTATTCAGAGCATGGTTCTCTTTTCTCTCAGGTTCCCTCCCTTCACACAACCACCACCCTAGCACCTCAGGTTCATGACAAAACCTCCCATCAAACCGTTTCAGAGATCCATCTGCAAGCCACCCGAGAGCCGCCCAATGACCTCACACTTTAATCAACCGTTTTCTCTTGTCTCGGTCCAGACCACCTTGACACCCCCACCACCCTTGCCGATCTGACGGTGGCCCTCCCACAGCCAATCAGGAGCTCCCCGCCCCTCCATGCCGATCGAGCGTGCGGGCGGGCCGGTCCCTACTATCCCCATTGGGTTGGTTCAACTTTAAATTCACGGCGCTAGTGACACTTTGGGGATGGTGGCTCCTGCTTCGAACGGGATTCGGAAGCTCTGGAAGGTTTTTGTGTGGGACCCCACCCACAAGGCCGCAGGTGCGGGCAGCATTGAAAAGCTTACGCTAGCTGGGGAACCCTAACCCATATTGCCGGCATGTACCTAGGTTACGTTCGAGGGGGGGCCCAGGGGGGTTGTTGCTCACTCAAGCTGGTGGGCGGGTTGTATGTGTAGAATGGTTGGTTTACTTACCTATGGGAGACAATTTTGCCGGAGGTTTGTTCAAAGTGACTTTCCATTCTTTAGTTGGATACAATCCGGTGTAAGAGTGTTGCTTCTGACCGGTTCCGTCCGATGTTCAATCTGGTGTTGACTGCTGCAAGATCCCAGAACTAATATGTCCACCGTGTATATATATTTATATCTTCAGGGACAACCAGCATACCCATCGTCTGAACGACAAAGTCCCGCACATCCATAATGAATTCGCATCGCCGGTCAAGCCTTATCCAGCTTCTCCAGCTCTTCGAAGGTCTTGACCAACACCCTCGCAAAGCTCCCATCGTTCAACACCTCAAAGTGCCCTCCCTTCAGATCCCTAAACACAACCACGTTCGGCACCCCATCAGCCCGCAACCTTTCTTCCATCGTACCCACCTCCGGCATGTCCACCAGCTCATCATCCGGCGAGTGCGCCAGCACGGCCAGCCTCCCCGCGCCGTCCGACCACTTCTTAAAGCTGCCCGCAGCCGTCGCGGGGGCGGCCTCCTTCCAGACGCCCCGGTCGGTGCCGAACGCGGCCTCTATGAAGGACGAGTAGTTGCCCTCCATCCGCTCGTTCAGACCAACAAGGTCATAGATGCCCTCGAAGCCCACAGCCGCGACGGGCAGCACGACACCGTCCTCGTCACCACCGCCCAGCAGGACCTGGTAGTTCAGGAACGCCCCCGCCGAGTGCCCAAAGAAGACGTAATCGCTCCCGAACCCGAACCTGCCCTGCAGGAACCGCAGCGCCGCCTGCACGTCGACGAGGTGGTCCGGGTGCCGGGCCGCGCGGGTGGCAAAGGCCGGCGTGTGCTCCGGGTCCTGGGTGAAGGCCGGGTGCGTGCTGAGGCGGTAGTTGATGGAGGCGAACCCGGCGATGCGCGAGGCCGCGTCCGGGAGGTGCCACTGCGACTTGGGGTCCAGGAGGGTGTTGAGGGTGGGTTCGGCCTCGTTGAAGGTCGCGCGGGGGTCGCGCCAGGCGCCGCCGTGGACGAAGCTTTAGTTTTGGGGGTTTGGATGTGAGCTCGGATCGAGAACAGCTGTGTGGTAGTTTGTGGTGAGATGTTTTCTACTTACATGAGCCAGTACTTCTTTGTTGCACCTGGTGATGAAGATGATGGTGCTGCGGCCTTGGTGTCTTCGGGGAATTCCCACACGGCAACGTTCTGGAGAACATTATCTGTGTTGTAGTAATACTCCGTCCTCTTGAGTGAGTCAGTCATGATGAGAGGTTTCGTATCCCAAACTTCAGGAACACGATGATTGAAGGGGTCGTAAGACTCGTTTCTTTGTCTTATCTCGTCCCTAGCGGTATTAGTCCAGCGTCTGAGTCCGCAATTAGACGCAATGTTGCTCACCAACGTAAGCCGAATTGGTCTTCGAAATTATATTTCTTTGATAAATCAGCGTATACAGGGTTCAGGCGATATACTGCGACGAAAGGAAGCCGATATAAAAGAAACCTAAAAGGATGGAGCTGCCTGAGGCGTTTCAGAGATCGTGGATGAGGACCGGCGACGAATCGGCATATATTGGCGGCTAGAGCCGGGCCGGAAGTCCGCGTGATCCGCTTATATGAACGACTCCCGCCCTCCCGAACTTCCGTTACACGGAGCTGATCATCCTGCCAAAGAAAGATCGACTACGCTGCAGGAGGCTGCTTATCGCACTAATACGCCTCACATTGGCATGCTTTACAGTGCTGCAATATCCCCCCGTCTTCATGACAGTCACCGGCCTGGCAAACGGAAATGCCTGACTGCAATAGCGAAGTGCGATGCTTGGTGTATTATATATGTCGAACAGCCTCATGCAATTCAGTGTACCAAAACTCAATTCTTCAATTCACTTTTCAGCGCACCACACCGTTTGAATGCTGCAAGTCTAAATACAAAATGCTATGTCTCCCCACCCCATGTCCGAGTACTCCTGAACGCCCTCTTTCGTAAAGCGCCTCTATAAACCGTCCCGATCTCAGCTACAGATAAATCATGGCCACTGCCAAGTCCATAACAGTCTGAAGTGGATATGACCCGACCCATTGCGGCATCAAGCAAACCGAGAATTCCCTACTTGTAACTCAGGGGGATAATGTGAGCTCTGGGAAGAATCGTGCAATTTTGTTCGGGTCTCCATATGACGCCCTCTCCACTGGGCTCAACGGAGTCGGTGGATCATTTTCAGTAGGGGCAGTGAGGCCTTGCGACTGCTCAATGTTGCTCAACGTCATTCTTTTCTTCTTGATGTTGCCTTGAGCTGGTAATGGGGCCAGTGCCGGGGCCGATGCAGTCGACTGCCTATGAGACAGAGGGGCAAGGCCTGTTCTCGTATCTGTCGAGCTATTGCTGTCGGTCTTTGCCAGGGGCAGTCGAGGTGGTGGGGCAGCGAAATTGCTAGAGACTTCAGGAGTCGTATTTCGCGAGATCTGTGGCGAGATAGACCTCATCATGCTGAAGGGTATTGTTGGGCCCAGATGGGTCTTCTTCTGAACCATCTCAGCTTGCAGGTTGTTGCTGGTGACGATGACGGCTGGGTTGGGCATCGCAGCCGGTGCGGGGGTCTTCTCGTTCGCAGCAAGACCCTTGCTCTGGACGAAGCCGGCTGAACGACGGTGCCAAGGATCCTTGTGGTGGAATTGGTCTATGATGGGCTGAACCAGAGCGGTCTGGTCGTGGATGGTCAATATGGAGTTTGTAGGAACATTGATCCAGTGCTCTGCCAAGTTTGTTAGTTTAGGACATTGCCTTGTCAGTCAGTCAATTGGGCTTCCGACTTACCTCGTTCGAAGGTCAGAGGTTCACTAGACACCAGGACAACGTCGGCCCCCTTATCGCGCCGTTCCATTTTGTAGTTATCGTCATCGGCGTACTGCCTGTTCTCCCACTGGGTGCCAGAGGAATAGTACAGACTAGCCGCTTCATCGGTGGAGCTGTTGATGTACCTCGTGCAGATAATGCTGTGACCGTCTGAAACGCAGAAGTTCAGCAAGCTTCGTGTGTCGATGTTCTCGCTGTGCAGGGTGCTCTCGGGTATCTGGTCGATAAGCTCGTTGATCTGGGCGATTGTCTTCAACATGGCCTTCCTCAGAACCATAGGCCCGAAACCCTTCTTAGGCGCAGAGCTAGGATCGAGGCCCATGCGCTCGATGGTGTCGAGGAACAAAGCGAACGCCCACTCGCTATCGGTACCTCCCCTCACGCCCAGGTACCACTTGTCGGAGAGACGCTCTCCCAGTCTCCTCTTGATGTATTTCCACCCACCCAATCCACCGTTGTGCATCCACATAAGGCTGCCATGCTGGAAAGGGTGACAGTTGTCTGGGGAGGTAGACCCCTCTGTCGTCGCTCGCACGTGTGCAAAGATGAGGTGGGAGGCGGTCTTGGAGGCGATTCGCTGGAGGTTCGGGTCGTTCCACGCCGGCGTGGTCGAGGTGAAGATGCATGGGTCAGCGCCCAACTTGGGGCTGGTATAGTAGCCTATTCCGAAGCCATCGGCATTGTTCGCACCTCGCCTTGTGTCCTACAAATTGTCCGTGACGCGTGAGTAAGTGCAAGATAGATAGATAGTGAGGAACCCAAGAGGGCAGGTAATGTGGACGGTGCCATATGGCGTGCTTGCAGACGGGGAACGGTGGTTTGCATCGGCAAGCGAGGTCGGATTGTTACGGAGGACGGATCGAATTGGATTGGAACGTACCAGACGCAAGCGAGAGTCGAAGCTTTGTTTGAGAATTGAGTGGGTTGGTTCGAGAATGAGCTTGGAGAGCAGGATCTCGTCGCTGCCTTTATAGACCTGTCATAACGTTACCGAAAGTTGGTCAGCTTGAGGGGGCGAAGAAGCGGTGACAGTGTAACAGGTCGATTGAGAAGTGCTTACAAGAAAGCGACACATGTTCGGGTTGTTGAGTCACTCGTGAGTGCTCGAGAGGTGGGCAGGGAGCTCGGCGGGCGGGTGGGAGGAAGGGAGGATGACAGCAAAGAATGGATTGATGGGAAAGGAAACTTCCAAGGCTGTCGTCGGTTGAGTCGGTAGATTCAACTGGCCATTGACTAGATCAAGCAGAGAAATCGGGTCGCACACACGTGGTGTAATATTTGTGGTTCCAATTTGATGAGTGGCGTTTTTATATGTGTTGTTGTTGTTGCTGCTTCGCTTCGCTTTGTGTCGTCGTCGAGGGCGGATAAAGTTCTGTTGGAATATTAGGATGTTACCTATGATGAGTCGGTTGGAGCATCAGCTGTGTGTGACGCAGGTAGACAGGCCACAAGCGATGACTGCAGCATGTGCAACTTAAATTAGCCTGCAGCCCAACTGCACCAACGACACGGGTCCCCCTGCGCCCCAAATTGCGGTGGACCCGGGTTCCGAAAGCCCGCTGGAAGGACAAAGCAGTGACAGGCACGGCAGGCGGGACAGGACCTGGCAGGGGAGGGACCACAGGGCTGATGGGATGGGATCGTCTCATCCCACACTGCAATGGCGGGATCGACAAAGTGGGACACACA
>LKEA01000090.1:23381-71121 GCA_003795315.1 Cytospora schulzeri
GGGGAGTTCATGGTGCTTTCCTGCCTCAATGATGCCGGCATTGCAAAGTTACATACAACCTAATCTGTTACCCCATACGGAATACGGATACTATTATAATGGTACCTGCAGCTGCCAGGAATTCTTGAGTTACCAGATTTGTACGAAACATCCCAATAGGATATCATACCTACCTACTCAAGTAGGTAGAGAAGAACAAGCCTACGGGAAACCGAAGCACGTCAGGAAAAAAAACACATCATCCCCATAGCATACAACATTCTTCCCGGTTGTGCCACGAGGCCAAATCTTCCAAGGATGTCGTTGTGATTGTGCAGCACTCTTGTTGAACAGAAGCAAGCCGAGACCAGAATGGAGACGCAGTCAGTCAGTCAGTCAGTCATTCATGCCGGGAGACGCGGGTTTGGACCTGAGCAGCCACAATGCTCCCATCCCAAGCCACACCACCCTGGTTCCTTGCATAAATATTACATAACCAGACCATGTCAGCCACACTTGGTTGCCGCTCGGTTCGATTTCAGGGGCCGTTGTCAATTCACGCCTGTCACGGACTCACGGTCGTCCCTATTGACGAGCATCAGGCACAACTGGAGATCCACACCGCGCCGCAACCCATTCCAACTTTCTTTCTGTTCCTGTGTCCCCTGATGTGCGCAACACAGCTTCTTGACCCCCATTTATGACATGTTTCGTGGTTTTCGAATAAACAAGATCCCCTAAAACTGTCCTCATCACCTCGAGACAGTCGACCACCATGGACGACTTAGCTGGCATAGATTGGTCCGCCCCGGCCTCGACCTCGACCTCGGCCAACACCTCCCAGAAGAAACCAATCATGAATACTTCCAGCGCATTCGCCTCCTTCCCGCCGATTCAACCGACTCCATCGCCATTTGCTTCCGGTCGCAATACTCCCCTATCTTCCAACACATCCGGCCAAATCGCCGGTGGGGGTTTCAAGGCTCCCACCCCGGCCCCGAGCAAGCCTGCCAAGGATGCCTTCAGCAACCTGTTGAGCCTGAACCCCGCCAAGACTACCGCGAATATGAGTCTGGCCGAAAGACAGAAACAACTAGAGGCCGAGAAGCTGAAGAAGCTCCAAGAGAAACAGAAGCAACAGGCGGCTGCATACGGGGATGGGCAGTTCTGGGATGCCCTGGGTCAGGGCTCCTCGTCGGCTGGGGTTTCGAGAACAGCGTCGCCAGCCGTGCATGGCCATGGACCCGGATTCAGTGTCCCGGGGCAGAACGGAAAGCTCGAGTCGGACGACGATCTGTTTGCAGCCTTCAACAAGGATACGAAAGTCGACAACGCGAGCCATTACCCGCCTCCTCCTCTACAAGCTTCCGCAAAGTCAACGCCGGCCTTGGATCTGAGCAGTCCCAGCGCATGGTCAAAGCCTGCAGCATCGAACGGGAGCAATGGGGGTTTTGTGGATGATGACGACCCATTTGGCTTGAATCAATTCCAAGCCAAGGCGAAGCCAGCAGTTACGACTAGTGCGCCTCCAGTGGCAGCGGACGATGAACTTGATGATCTACTGGGAGACCTAGCAAGGCCAGTAGATGAAGTTCGAAAGAGGCAGGAAGCTATGAGACAAAAGAGCCCGGCGCCACAGCCACAGCCAGAGCCAGGCAAGCCAATAGAAGACTCAGACTCGAGCTCAAGCGACGAGGAGGATGCGAGGCCGCAGGGTAATGACCCATTCGACAAAGCGGTCGCCAAACTGGTAGAAATGGGATTCTCGCCCGAGGATGCGAGGAGAGGCCTGACAGAGAGCGGCGGGGGTTTGAACGTGCAAGCAGCTGTTGGGTACTTGTTGAACGATGCCCATAAGAGAACAAAGGAAAAGAATCAGGGAAGGACGCCTTCAGCGATGAGTGGCGATAGGTCTTCAAGCCGGGCTCGTAACGCAAGCCCAGCATGGATGACTGGAGAAGGGCCGAGCCGGCGGGAAGATCAATCCCCGGCTGGTGGTGATGTCGACTTCGCAAAGACAGCCGCAGCAATGGGCACTAATTTCCTCAAGACGGCAAATAAGTTCTGGAGTGCAGGGCAGAAGAAGGTCCAACAGGCTGTTGCTGAGTTCCAAGAGGCCCCTGGGGATCCAAGCCAACCTAAGTGGATGAGGACGGCGCACACGATGGAGGAGAGGGAGATGCCTAGAAGGCCGACCGATTCCACCGACGAGGCCATGATGCTTGAGCCCGGGTCACGACCAGGAAGACAGTCACGAAGGCCCGCCCAACCATCTCACCCTGAAGCTCCCCGGACGGCCCCGCGTGGACAGTCCCCGGTGCTATCAAACGTCTCAACTAGGAGCAGTTCTGTTCCTAAATGGCAACAGGCTCAGCAACAGGCCCAGCGCCCCTCTTCTCTGGATCCAAAGTCTCGAATTAGCAAACAAGCCATCGAGGAACAAAGCTCACAAGCCTATGTCAGCCCAGCAAGAAGAAAGAAGACGACACCTCAGCCACCAGCAGAAGAGCCAGACCTCTTCAGCTCGAAGGCTCCGCCACAGTCTCTGCCTCATCGCTCTCCCCAACCTTCGCCTAAACCTTCGAGCACCCCTGCACAAGCCCCGCGACCAAAGCCGACTCCTCGCCCTGCTCGCCAGATACCACCTATTGACCCCGCAGCACTTCAAACGTCCACACGCCATCGTACTGATGGCACGGCTCACTTCAAAAGGGGCGACTATGCAGCCGCACATGCATCCTACTCTTCCTCTCTGTCTGCAGTCCCACAGACCCATCCATTGGCGATCGTTATCCTATGCAACCGCGCCCTAACAGCTCTCAAGACTGGCGAGCCAAGACAGGCCGTCGCTGACGCTGACGCCGCCCTTGAACTTATCGGCCCTGGCAAGGGCGAGGGTGAACACGTGCCTCTGCAAGACTCGACAAATGAGAAGCGGGACATGAAGGATCTTTACGGCAAGGCCCTTAGCCGCAAGGCTGAGGCCCTCGAGCAGATGGAGAAGTGGGCTGACGCCGGCGTCGTCTGGCAAGCCTGCGTGGAGAGCGGCGTTGGTGGTCCCACCGCCATCACCGGGCGCCAACGGTGCCAGAAGGCCCTCGCGCCGAAGCCCAAGCCCGCCCCCGTCGCAGCCCGGCCGGCCCCAAGACCCGCCAGGCCCGCAGCCCCGGCCAGAGACTCCGAGGCCGTCGTGCGGATGAAGGCGGCGAACCAGGCCGCCGACGCGGCCGACGCGGAGAAGTTTGCGCTGGCGGACCAGGTCGACGCCCGGATCGCCTCGTGGCGCGACGGCAAGAGGGAGAACCTGCGGGCCCTCCTGGCGAGCCTGGACCAGGTGCTCTGGGAGGGCAGCGGGTGGAAGAAGGTCGGGCTGCACGAGCTCGTCATGGCGAACAGGGTCAAGATTATATATATGAAGGCCATCGCCAAGACACATCCTGACAAGGTGAGTTCATTAGCCCCCTTACGATGATATGAGACGATCAATGTGCTGACCACGTTTGCTGTTTTTGTAGCTCCCACAAGATGCAACCACTGAGGTTCGCATGATCGCTGCCACAGTGTTTTCCACACTTAACGAGAGCTATGATAAGTTCAAGGCCGAGAATGGGCTGTGATTTAATATGCTGTGTATGTGCGCGGCATATGGCATGACGAGCGAAGCGGTTATCTTGATACCTTGGGTAGACAAAATATTATAATTTATCTTTCCCTCCTTGATATGGAATATGATGCGTATGCGCTCAACGGTCTGTCTGAATTCCCTCTCAGTCACATCCCACGGCCACTTTCCTGGTAGTTGCTGGTTGATGAAGGCGTTGGAATTGTAAAGCGAATCAAGATGCTTATACAATTCTGCAGAGCTATTTTCATGATCAAGTAAGGAAAGTTCAACGGCAGTCACATCGCAGCTAAAAATAACACTGGATATCTTGATTCATTTTCAACTCTTTGAAAAGGCTGTTTTTCTTTCCTTCCCTTTTGGTATCCGTTGTAACTCCTGTTCAAAGCCGTATATTGTACATACAAGACAGTTTTACCGACCATATGCGCGCACACAACACACGCACAGAGACTTTCCGGTATCCAGGACTGACTAATATGGTCCCAACCTAAACGCCTGCTCCATGCAATGCTTTCTCACCCTTTGGACTCGATGTTTGGGCCAAGCCCAACTGCCTCCTCAGTCATGGCGACGAAGTACATCAAGATTTATCTCCTACTTGCATAGATCATCTTGGCTAAGGAGGCTGAAGACCTCGATTGTTCTGGACTCATAACACGGAGAATTATGGGCACTGCCATGTCCGGGAGATGTCGTTCAGGTAAAACATTATAACCTGGCAACGTAGTCTTCCAGAAATAGAGCGCCGTCAGCTCCCGGAGCAATGTGCTTAACATACTACGCGGCATCGACCCCATTGGGCGGCAACTCGCTAGGGTCAACAACCCACTCCTCCTCGTCCGACCACTTGGGCACCGAGACAAACTTGCCGGCGATCTGGCCCATACCGTACGCCGTGCCGGCATAGCCGTCGGTCTTCTTCTCGTCGTCCATCTCCGTGAGGACCGCCGTGCGCAGGAACTCGACGGGGATGCCCGACTCGCAGTCGAAGATCATGCCGCCGTAGTCGATCTGCATCTTGCCCGACTTGCGGATGATGAGCTTGCCGAGGAAGCCCGACGGTGCCTCGTCCGACTGGCTGGCGTTCTTTGCCGCATTGGCGGCGCCCTCTTCCTGCTTGATGGTGTTGAAGTCGTCCGCGGCGGTGAGGTCGACGGGCTTGTGGTCCGGCGCGTCGAGCATGACCATATCGTCGTTGGGCTCGTCCTTAACGGGATTTTGCGACCTTTGGGGCCTCTCCACGTGTAGTGGCGGTAGGACGGGAGGGAACTGGAACATATAGAGGTTGCCGTCAATAATGGCTGGCTTCCGGGGGGCCTTGACCTCCTTTGGCGCCTCTGAGTCACTGTCCTCATCGCTCTCGACGCCAAAGAGCCTCCGCTGGAAGGCTAGGGTCTCGGCGGCCAGCTGATCCTCGGGGTCCTTGAATTTCGTCTTGAGCTTCTTCGCTTTCTGCTCCGCCTTCTTCGAGGCCTTCTTCATCGTAAGGGTGTCGATCTCGGTAACCTCCTCGCCTTCGACCTTGACGCGGCTCTCTGGTTTCGCGCCGGGCCACTGCCGCTCGTCGTCACGCATCTCCACGTCCGCATCGTTGAAGAATACGTCTCCGTCCACCTCGTCCTCCTCGCTACCGCCTGAGGAAACGGGTATTATGGTCTCCCCTCTATCGGCGGCCTCCACTTCCTCTGCGGTAGCGATCACGGGCTGATCGGGCTCCTTGGGATCGGCCCGTTGCATGCCCTTGGGCAGGAGGACGGCCGCACCCTCTTTGTTCTTGACTTGCTCCTCTTCGTCTTCGATGACGACGTATTCAACGATCTTGTCTGTGTTCATACGCTTTCCTGTCGGTCGAGACGACTCGGTGCTGAAGCCTGAAGGACCTCCTTCTGACTTGACTCCACCGCCGCCGCCCCAACTGCCACCTCCACTACCACCGCCGCTGCCACCTGCTGAGCCGTAGTCGTATAATCGTCCGAATCCGCTTGAAGACCCTCCTATTTCACTGTCAGCATTCTACTCGGGCAACTAATGATTTGCTTGAAGTGACGTACGGGAACCAGTCGCCTCAATCATCGAGGCAAAGCCACCGGCTCCACCCTTGATGATGCGATCCTGGTAACCACCTGGAGCACCACCACGAGCACGTCTTCCACCACCTCGACCTCTACCTCCACGCCTCAAGCGCGCCTCCTGGGCTGCCCTGTCCTCTTGTTTCTGCGACTCCTTCTGCGCGATCGCCTCTCTGTCCAATTGTGATCGTCGCACCGCCCGGGGAAGGAATTTGGCCGCTCCAGCAGCACCGGCTCGGGCTGGTGTTGGTCTGGAAGCTACAGGTCGTGTGGTACTCGAGCTGGGAGTCGAGTCTGGTTGTGGGTTTGAAGGGGCGTTGGTGTTTGCTTGTGAGTCGGTCGGGGCTGCTGCTGCTGCTGCTGCTGGGGCTGGGGCTGGGGCTGTCGCGTCGCCCATGTCTGCATCTGGAGCATTGTTGCCATTGCTGGGGGCAGCGGTGGTTGCTCCCCCCCGACCTCCCCGGGGTCCTCCTCGGCGAGGTCTGTAGCCTCTGACTCTTGCACCTCCGCCTCGTGCGCCACGGGCGGAACCTTCACCTTCTGGGGCCATGG
Organism: Cytospora schulzeri; assembly: GCA_003795315.1. Taxonomy (NCBI): domain Eukaryota; kingdom Fungi; phylum Ascomycota; class Sordariomycetes; order Diaporthales; family Cytosporaceae; genus Cytospora; species Cytospora schulzeri. The sequence goes on from LKEA01000090.1 coordinate 29,607, forward strand.
TTGATAGATGGTATGTAGCAGCTCGGTGATGTGTGGTGAGTAACTAGGAGTGAAATAGATTTATCAGGTGAAGGAATTGGATGCTATGGCGAGCTTGGAGGGTTCAGAGTCATAATCTCGTTAGCCATTCGCATGTGTCAAAATGGTGAAAGTGAGAAAGCTTAGGTTGGCGACGAGGGGCACTTTTCCAGGAAAATTCTTATCGATAAGGCAACCAGCAACCAGCACTCAGCAACCAGCACCCCTTGTCAAGCAACTCCAGTTCAGTATCCCGAGGTCGCCCATTCTACTGTCCACTTGATGCACAGGTGTTGTACTGCCCCTCCATACAAGCAGTACTCACTGTAACAAAGTAGTAGTAGTACTAGTACAAGTACAACATACAATAAACATGTATGGATTACCTAATTTATGTCCCAATTCATTCATGTGAATATCGCAGCACAACCACCAGAGTCTACCTATCTATCTACCCTAGCTACTTTATCTCTAGAACCTGCAAGTGAATAAACATTTCTCAACATCTATAGTCCCAAATCCTATAGCTATTCTCTCTCTCTCTCTCTCTCTCTCTTCAATATGAAAATACCAACATGAACTCACCCTTCCCCCCCTCCACATCCACTCCAGGCCTAGGCAAACTGACCGTCCACCTCCTCCCCAATGGCCACTCCCACCTCACAAAGGTCGAATACCAATATCCCCTCAAGCTCATCACCCCTCCCAAGAACCACCAACAGGACAAATCCGCCCTGGTGTTCCTCCTGTCCTACGGGGGCGGCCTCGTCGGCGGCGACACCGTCGACCTCTCCATCGACGTGCAGGCCGACGCGAGGCTGAGCGTCGTCACCCAGGGCCACACCAAGATCTTCAAGTCGGCGTCCCCCGACATCGTCACGCGTCAGAACCTGCACGTCGCGGTCGCGGACGGGGCCGCCCTGTGCCTGCTCCCGGACCCCGTCCAGCCCTTTGCCGAGAGCGTCTACGAGCAGACGCAGGTCTTCCGGCTGAGGGGCGAGGGCGCATCCTTGTGTCTCCTGGACTGGGTCACACAGGGCAGGAGCGCCAGGGGCGAGGACTGGAGCCTGGTGAGGTGGGTCGGGCGGAACGAGATCTGGTGGTCTGCCGCGCCGGCCACGTCGTCGGCCAGGGAGAGGCTCCTCGTCCGCGATGCCGTCAAGCTCGACGGCAGGGCGGCACTCTCGCCGGTCGTGGACGACCTCAAGTCCACGATGCATGGGCTGGGGATATTCGGCACTCTCTTACTACGAGGGCCGCTGATGAAGACCCTGGGCGACTTCTTCCTCGCTGAGTTTGCTGCTCTGCCACGGATCGGCGCCCGGGACTGGAGGACCGAAGAGGCGAGGAAGCTCGCCGAGGACGAGGAGGACAAGGATCCGTATGAGGTGTGGCGGGCTGAGAGGTTAAGGATGGAGAGGGACGAGGGGATACTTTGGTCAGCGGCCAGTGTGAGGGGCTGCGTGGTTGTCAAGTTTGGAGCCGCCACTGTTGAGGCTGGACGTATGTGGATTGGCTCCATGCTCATGAAGGAGGAGAGCATTGCGGAACATTTCGGTGACCAAGCGTTAATGTGTGTGCGCTGATGCGCTGCTTGGGGTGCAAGTCGTAGACGACTCGAGGCATAGCGACTGGTCCGGAGACATTAGTTTTTAGTAGTCAAAGTATGAGGCTTGGATGTATATGATCAGAGACTCGTATATCGTTGGCTTTCCGATTATTATTTTGTGATATTCTCGACAGCCGACTTTTGAAGAGGCACCCCCCTTAATACTGATCCTCTCCACTGGAACAAGACCAGAACGGACTCACCACAGCACAGATTATTCCACCTAATGAGCGAGCTTGATACATCGGGGATTAGGACTTCATTCGGTATTGTATTGCGTCTGAAATATCAATATGCTCAGGGCTAGCCGAATGGCTCCAGGAATCCGGAGGGCGCACAGTCGAAAGGGGATTTCCTTGAGGGCATAGGTCTTCCGGATTTACAAGAATACAAAATCGCATATAACAGGGGGCAAATAAGACAACAGAAGGTGAGTTCTCTTCCACTAGAATAGAAGACGTTTACTCGATCTGATTGAAGCAGCAACAGTATTCAACCAGAACTTGGAGACGCACCAAGATATATTGATATATCTGAGTCCCAGATGTCCTGGTGATATGCCGTACAGTGAGAGGAATCAAAGACCGCCGAAGACTTGCGTTGGGAACGGGAAGGAAGATGTTTGTGTCCTTCAATGCCCTTACACCCTCGAGCCATCATGACCCCGTGGGCCTTGACCCAAAATATACCAAGGTTTGTGTTTCATTCCTGATACACCCCAAACAAACCGACAGACGCTTTGGGGTATATGCCGTGTCTTCACATGCGGGCCCCAGCAACAATTCTGGATTGCAAGTCACGCATAGTAATCAAAATATCATGAACTTGGTTCGCAATTAGTTAACTATTGAACTAATGGCTGCGATGCCTAATCAAGGCTACATGTCGTAGGTTGCCATTCGCATCACCGACCACTTGGCCGAGACACAAAAGACTATGTTGCCCACACTCCGTTGGACGGCCATGCACTAGCAATGGCCATCTTCATCTTTCATCTTGACTGACCCCCTCCCGGCGTTCTCCCTTCGTCTTACGCCCATCGTGTCGTGTCGTGATCCTGTTGGTGAAGGACTTTGTTGTACCTGGCTTTCATCAAAATGTGCTTGCCGAGTCCAACGCCTTCACCTGTGATCTTGGGAGGTAGGAGTTCTGGAGCTACCCATGTCGACCGTTGACACCTCCCATCACCGTGATCCTCTCAATCCATCGTCATAATCAAACATGAGGCTGGAGCTTTCAAGCTACCAAAGGGCCTCTCTCTTCTTCCCTGTCCTTCGGGGACTCCCAAATCTCTCTTTCCTAGTGATCGGGAGGAAGCAAACAATCAACGCCGTTGTGTGATGTGGATGAGGTTATGGGCCTTTCTCAACTTGGCCCGGTGCTGTGTCGTCAGTTGGAGGTGACTATCTTTCGTCCGCCGAAGACCCATGCCCGGCAACTTGTGACCGTAAGGTCACATCATCTCCACCACAAGTCCACAGTCGCGAGCCTACATGTCCATGGACTCGCCCTCGTTGGAGAAGTTGAAGGGTGCTGCCGTGCCTTGGTGAGCACCGTTGGCGCCGAAGCCAAATGTGCCGTTGGGGCCCTGTGCCTGAGCCATACCATCGTCCGCGTTCTCGTCCTCATCGGAGAAGTACTTCTCAATGATGTTGTATGCCTTCATGTAGATCTCCTCGTTGGCGTTTGTCTGGCACTCGTGGATCTTCTCCATACCACCGCACTCCTCGATGAACAAAGCATAGCGGTTGATAGCATCGGGTGCGTCGCCAGCAGCCTGCTTGTCCAGGTCACCAACCTTGAGGATGTTCTCAAGGCCATCGAGAGCAACTTGAATGATCTTGTTGTCGGGGCAGCCAAGGAGGTCACACAGAGGCTTGATGCAACCCTGAGCAACGAGGTAACGAATCTGATCCGGCTTCTGGAGGCCTCCACTGGTGGCGTTGCTGATAGCCCAGCACGCCTCCTTACGGGTCTTGAGATCACCGTTCGACAGCAAGTGGATGAGAGGCGGGATGATGTTGGCGTCAATAACAGACTGGATCTGCGTGGAGTTTCCTGCAGTGATGTTGGAAATAGTCCAGCAGGCCTCCTTTCGGATACCATCCTTGTTGGAGCTCAACAAAGACAGCAAGCATGGCAGAGCACCACAGTTGATGATGACCTGGGTCTGCACGTCGTCACCGGTAACAATGTTTCCAACGGAGCGCAGAGCGGGGGTCTGAACAGAGGTAGAGGCATGCATGAGCAGCTCTACCAGACGGCGGGGAATACCGGCTTCGATAACGGCCTGGATCTTGTCGTTGGAGCCATCCGAGAGGTAGGAGATCGCCCAGCAGGCATCGATCAGCACTTCGTCGTCAAGGGAGTAAACGAGCTTAGACAGCACCGGAAGGGCAGGCGCAATCTACAGAATCTGTTAGCTACGACCTTCTGAGAGGAGGATGAGACCGTGTTGGGATTGGACATACCGTGTTCCAGTCAGGCTGTGGTGTCTTGCCACGGCAGAAGTTGCTAAGGGTCCAGGTAGCATTGCGCAACATGCTAAGCTTGCGGCTGTCACCGAGGAGAGCCAGCAGGGGCTTGAGGGCACCGCAGCTCAGAACGTAGTCGCGGCATTGTGGGCTGTCACCAGCAATGTTTCCAAGGGCCCAGACAGCCTGCTCCCGCACGTCGGGTTCTGGGCTGGCGAGGAGCTCGACGAAAATAGGAACGGCACCAGCCTCGATGACAACCTGAGTCTGTGCAGCGCTTCCAGAGGCAATGTTGGTCAGGGCCCAAGCAGCCTCGAATTGCACGAGGGTGTGAGGAGATCGGAGGAATTCGACGAATCGGGAGACAACGCCGGTCTTAATGACCTCTTCGATAGGGGGGTTGCGCTCTTTGGACAAAAGCTTCCGGAAGCGGGAGGTAGCCTGAATCTGCAAATCGATCTGGTCGGAGAAGACGCCCTGAACCATCTGAGGAAGATCCTCGCTCAGCTGCTAACTGTTAGCATTTATTGATCCATGAAAGTGAAGCAAGTCATCATAGATAGTTGACGGGGTTCAAAAGCGCGGGGTCATGATCAACTACGAGGAGGGGAGAAGTCGTGTTGACAATTCAAGGGATTCGCGAGGTGTTGGCGTTGACGGTGGGCCGGAAACCCAAGGTGGGCTACGCGCCTCCACCGAAAACAGAATTCAGGTGAGGGGTGGATTGTGTGTCGCCAGGGCCATCTGCAATCGCGGGGGAGATAGCACGAAACACCACAACAGCCCAGGAGCCTCGTTGGCGTGTTCAAACAGCGGGAAACACATGGAAACAAATCATATGTAATGAAATCATCGACATACCTGGGACTCGGTAGGGGCAGTGTCGTCATCGCTATCGGGGGCAGCGCCCAGGGAAGCGCCAGGACGGTCTGCGCCTGTGCCAATGCCTCGTCGCTTGGCCAAGTTCTCCTCGCGCTTTGCCTTTCGAATCTCGACCTGCTGCTCCTCGCGGCGACGACGGAGCTCGTCAGGCTTGAAGGTGTTCTTGGCCTTGAACTGGGTCCGGCGATGCTCGGGAATGTATCGCTCAGCCATGATTGCGATCGAGTTGCTGAATGACTATGTTGTGGTGGTGATGGTTGCTTTTGATGATGGTGGTGTGTGTTTTTGTTTGTTGTTGACACGGCCGCTTACGGAGGAAAGAGGAATAAGGTCTCTTTCTCCAGCTGACGGTAATAAATTCGAAGTTTGCGAATAGCTAGGCGCTGTGTGTAAATGTGCCTGTTGATGAAAGTCCAACGACGGTTGGTGATTGTCGCCGTGGAAGAATTTTGGGGATGGAATGGATGGGAGGCGGTATGGGATTTGGTAGCGGGGGATAGCGGGAGGGAGCTGTCCCTAAAAGTCCCAAACGTAGGCCTGTGGCAGGTGCAGGTTCGGTGCAGATTAGGCCGCATTCAGTAGGGCTGTGGCCACTAAGAACGCTAGGATCGATCTCAAGACTTAAGCTAAGCGGGCTAAGGCAAAAGCTTCCAGGTGACAAAGGGTCTCTTGAGGCCTCACAGATCAGGCTGCAATCGCCCAATCACGCCTGAATGACGAGTATGGGCCCCCACTTGGACTTTTCCAGGCGTATCTGGGCCCACCTCCAACATTCATGTTGGAGCATTGGGAATATAGTGACCCGTGCTCTTGCTAACTGCCTGCTAGTGTACACCACACCAGTCACACAGTGTACAGTGCACAGCTAGCTCCCCTCATCCTTGTCCGTTTGGTCGGTTGCTCTTCACTCAAACGGCCCGATGCTCACAAACGCTCAAACGCGTCAACTGACGCGACTGAGAAGGACGGTGCCTCGGCAAAACGGTTTACTCTGTAAATAAAACACAACTATTAACTTCAAAGTACGGAGCACAGCAAGATCACATACAGGAAGGATGCAGGATGCTAGAGAAGGCAGGTTGAAATCACAAATTGAATTCATCACCAATTTCATCCCATCTTGGTCCCAATCTTAGCCAAAGCTTCAAGCTCGACCTACAAGTCTCAGCACCCTTCTCACTCACTCCCAGTCAACACCCTCAACACGCTTGTCCGTAACCTTGGTATCACCATGTCTCGCCATCAGCCGCCGCTTCCTAAAGGTTTCACCTCCATCAGAGATGTCCTGGACGGCAAATTCTCTAGTAAGATCGTCAGTGTAATAGGTGTTGTGAAGGACTACCTGCTCCCAAGATCCACCGCAGGACCTGGTGAGAAAATTGTGCCTCATCTTTGTGTGTCTCAATTGCTTATCAATCTTGGCAGACTGGAAGTCTAGAATCAGCTTGTATGATCACTCGACTGAAGAAGAAGGCAATGCAATTAGTCTCGAGGTCTTCCTCCCCAAGGATCAAATGCCCGACGTTCAGGCTGGGGACATTATCATCGCTTCGAGAGTGACGCGCCAGGAATGGCAAGGCTCCCCTTCCCTCAAATCCAATCATTATGCGTCGGACATACACGTGTATGATGCTCCACGCATCGCGAGCTGCAGAGGTGCCCGCTCAGCCAGGGGCGCTCTCAAACCATCATCAAGGGAGGTGCATCGCAACCCGGAGCAAGAAGATGAGGAATACGTTCTCTGGCTATACAACAAGATTGACAATGTTCCCGATAGGGAACAGGTGGCCTCCCGGGCTGAACAGACGCTCAATATCAAAGACAAGTTCACCCTGCTCCAGGATGCCGAGTACCGCAAATTCGCCGACCTCATAGTTCAGGTTGTCAAGGAACCATATGATCTGGGAGACAAGATGACTCTTTGGGTGTCGGACTACACAGAAAACAGCAATCTTTTTAACAAGACAAACAACGCTTCGGACTGGACAGACGGCATGCCCATCCGCGACGGCGACGCGTATGGTTACACCAGCAAATGGAGCAAACCCGCACGCTCTACGGCGGCAGAGGAGAAATGGATGGGCCCATGCGGGCATATGTCTATTCAACTCACATGCTGGGAGCCTCATGCAGACTTCATCCGGAGCAACGTCCAAGTGCGCGACTGGATCCACTTGCACAACGTTGAGATCGGCCACGGGAAGTCTGGTGTCATGAACATGGAGGGTTTCCTTCGCACCGATAGGCATTACCCCGGGAGGGTCTATGTCAAAGTCCTAGACTCAGAGGCAGACCGCGAAACACTTGATCCCCGTTTGATAGAAGCAATTCGACGGAAGCGCGACTATGAAAAACATCACAGGCAAACCCTCAAGGGGAACACAAAGACGAAAGGAGAAGGGCCCAAACCTCAGAGCGGTAACCGCGACGGCCGTCGCAAGCGCAAGCGCGAGGAGAAGGCCAGGGAGCTCCGGGAGCAGGAGGCAAAACAGGAGGCCCTCCTTGGCCTCAATGACCACATTAAATGCGAACATGCCGACAAGAAACCAGTACCTCTCTCCTCCATCCTCGAGCCAGTCCGCTACGACACCACCTTCGAATTGCCCTTCACGTGCGCCAAATACCGCACCCAAGCCCGTGTCGTGGATTTCCACCCTGCCAGCCTCCAAGACTTTGCCGTGAGAAGGAAGATCAAGGAATACGCCTGCCTTTCTGATAACAGCGAATCGGACTCCTCAACAAGCTCGGAAAGAACGGTCAAGAGTGTCTGGGAGTGGCGCTTTGCCCTCAAGCTCGAGGAAGCGTCATCCACGTCAGCCAAGGGGAAGAAACCAGCCAGCCTATGGGTTGTGGTCGACAACCTTGAAGGCCAGCTCCTAACAGATCTCGACGCGGTTGATCTACGATCCGATGACCACGTCAACGTGCTGGAAATGCTACGCCAGCGGATGTTCATCCTCTGGGGAGACCTTGAGGAACGCAAGTCCGATATCGAAGCAAGGAAGAGCAATATCTGCTGGAAGAAGCCACCAGCCCACTCGGATGACGAGGACAACGGTGGTGGGGCTGGACATGTCCCCAGCCTGAGCCAGACGTCGAATAAGCCCTTCACGTGTTGCATTCGCCAGTATGGTGTCAAAGTAATGGCGGAAGAAGGTGAAGAGGCAAATGCTGGAGATGGGAAGAAGTGGCAGAGGGTATTTGGGCTGTTTGGGATCAAGATTGCAAGTGATTAAAACTTTCTGATCATTCTTTCACTGAACACTCTCGCCGAGAATTTGGAGCGAGAAAGCCATTATACCACGATGCAAATTACCATTGTTTGCATGCGATGCCAAAAAGCGTTTGTTTCCAGCGTTTGTAACGGGATCATCATGATTGTAGAAGAAAAAAGAATATGTACCGTCGTCGCTACCAAGACCAGCCCTTCCTCCTAGCTTGCACAGGCTACTCCTTTTCCGTTTCACGTACCAAAGTGTCTCCCGCTCTTTGCGAAAGAGATTCATTAGAAATACAAAAGGCCAGCCCAGACACGTAGTCCAACAGACGGCATGCAAGCGCAACTACCCATTCAATACGTAGCCCCTTCCTCCCCAAAACGCCAGGCTCGGAAAAGGCATCCTTCCTCAGCGCCTTTACACATCGGCAAACGTTTGTTCACCCACCCCCTCAAAGAGACCTTCTCCTTCAGTCTCCTAAAATGGACTCATCATCAGCGGGTTCATTACTAGCAGCATGCTGCTCTTCGACATCACTCTCGGGGTCCTCAATGGGATCATCAAGCAGTTCCCGCCTACGCAAATCTTCCTCAGTGCCCTCCTCTGGCTGCTCTTCTACCTCGTCCTCGTCCTCCTCATCGTCGTCCGCGACCACTATCTCGGCGCTGAGAGCTGGTTTGGCGGGCTGCTTTGGCACAGGCTGCCTGCTCTTCGCTCTCGAGGCAGCCCTTCTCTTCTTGGCCTCCTCGGCGTCCTTCATCTTCTTGTCGTCCAGGAGCGCCATCGTTTGGCTGAAATTGTTGCCCAGTTTTGTGGCATTGCGCAGGAGGCGCTTCTTGAGCTTGCCTGCATGTGGTCCCGTCTGGTCGACGACCTTGGCCAGAATCGCCAGCACGTACTTGGCAGCGAGCTCGCACAGCGCCTTCTCGGCTCGCAGCTCTGACGCTCGCTTCTCTTCTGCTGGCAGTTCTCCATCATCCTCAGCATCGGAGAGCTGGTCGTCATCGATCGGATCTTCATCCTCAGCAGGCTCGTTGAGTTGCTTCTTGGCCTTCTTCGCGTAGGCACGCTCCGCACCGTCGAATACACTAATCAGCTCGGGGATGAGCCCTGGCTTGATCTCTTGAACCAAGGTCAGTAGTCCAGCATATTTCTTAGCGGCACCCACGGCAGACCACTGATCCAGGCTGCGGCGTATGCCATTGAGAGTTAAATGCAGATCGCAAAGCAAGCCTGTTGCGAATAGACGCAGGTCATCGTTGACAGCCCTGGAGGATAGTGTATGGATTAGGTTCGCCTGGTATGTCTTTCGCAGGGCTGTGAGACGGCTGACCACTACCGTGGATACGTCCGTCTGCATCTCAATGGCACTCCTCAGTGAATGTACTTTCCACAAGAAGTAGAATTGGCAACACTTGATCGCATACAAAGCAGTCTCGTCCTCCAGATCGTCGAGCTCCTCGTCAAGCTGCTGGAAGCGGCCGCGGTGCACCGTCCTGACCAGAATCTCAATTGCCGGAGCTGTAGATTCTTCATTGCCTTCTGCTTCCAAAACATCGATGCAATCTTTGATTCTAGCGAGATTGCTGATCTTCATCAATGCATTGGAGAGGCCTGAGAGAGCGGGGCCAGCCAACCCGCCACGTTCTGAAAGGTCGTCTGTTTTGTCGAAGTTCCGCAAGGAATCGATAACGTTCTCCCAAAGGCCCAATATCTTTAGGTCGACCATTTCTTCGTACTCTTCGCAGTTCCTGGAGTGAAGAAGAGCAAGGGTTGCCTCTGCCACAACGTCCTTGTCCACATGTCTGCTGAACTGTGTACATATGCCATCAAGCAAATGCTCGAAAGTTGATGATTCTTGTCGGAGCTGTTGGAACACGTCGAGGTCAAGAAGATGCTGCAGACGCAGGACGGTGGTGGCAGTTTTTGGCTCGGCTCCAAACTTGTTCAAGAGCTTGGGAATGGCTTGAGCTAAATGAAGAGCGACGTCCTCGGCGGACTCCACTACATCATTTCTCGCATATCTGTTCTTCTTGCCTTTCTCAGCCTCGTGAATGTGAGCTAGGTTCTGCTTGACACCTGCAACAAGAACCTCGAGCAAGATTGCCTCCTCTTGCCCTGCAGGAGCAATATGTTGGCGCATAGTCGCTTCAAGCGAATTCGCCTTCGACTTTGACTTGGTACTCGCTGAATGGTCGTGGAGCAGGTAGCCAGTCAAGGTTTCCCAGTTCTTGACGGATTCCATCTTCTCATACAAAACTTGAGCCGCCAGCGACATCCTAGTTTCGGGTGCGATGGCATTAGCCATGTCTGCGGATATGTCAAGGCCACGTCGATTTTCTTCGACTCCATCATCCAGTTGCGATTCGTAGACTGCTAGGGTCTCTGCCAAAGCTTTGATCTCGAGCCACTCCTTCCTTGGTGCAGTATCTTCAATGTCTTCGCTTTCTGGGAACATCTCATCCACGGCCTCTTCGCCACCGACACCTTCGACCTTCTGCTCAACAACAGACAGCACACAGTCGGCGAAGAACTTGACAACCGCCTTTCGAATTCGTGGCTCTGAATCGAAAATTAGCTTCCCAATGGCGTCAATCTCGTCCGGCTCTAACATGCCAGCCTCGGCGAGGGCTTCAATGACACCAATGGCTGCGACTCGCACGCTGGCATCCAGATCTCGAGTTGCCATCTCCATCAACCGTGGCCGGAACCTGTCGATGAAGTGGCCAAGTTTGGAGGCATCACGCTTGAACACCCTTGACAGTTGCTTCAACACCTCTTGCCGTGTAGTTGGTACAACATCGGACAGAAGCCAGCCCAAGTATCTCAGATACTCAGGTTCCATGAACACAGTTGGTAGGACCCAGATCCAAGATCCAAGAGCTTCGACGCATTCTGTTCGTATGCGGGCATCAATGTCGCGATATCGGTGGACAAAGACCACTTCGAAACAGTCCAACATATACTTGCCACACATCTCTCGGTTGTTGTTTGCCTCGTTGAGGGACTTCTGCAGATTGGCGAGCATTTCCTTGTTCTTGTTCTTCCCCTTCCGAGCCCTTTCCGTTTCGACTTGTTGCGTTGTCTTGGTAATTCTGTCGTCGAGCTTCTTTGCGACGCTCGCTAGGGCTAGTTCCATGGCTAACGCGATCGTGGTTGCGGTGTGTCGGAAAGGTCGCAAAGTCGATGAAGACATTGTATAGACCCAGCGCGCAATATTCTCCATGAGCGGCTCGTCTGTGTAGAGCACATCGGTCTCGTGCAGGACTTTGATCAAGGACTCGAAGAAGTTTATCAGCAGGTCGCGGAAGTTCCTGCTCTCCTTCGCTTTCGCCAATGGATAATCGGTTATTTGTTTCTGCTACATGTCAGCCGCGTTCAGCAACAAACAGAAAAGCAACGCACCTCTTGGTATAAATCTTGCAATTCTGACAAGCGGTTTTGGATGTTGTCCGGATCCCGGATATCATCTTCGGTCACTTGCTCATCGCAACCTGAGGCAAGCAGCACACAGTTGACAAGATCTGTTACCGCCGCCTCATTGTCACCCTTGTACTTCTGGTACCACCGACTTGCAACGACGTCTGAGGAGTCGCCGGATCCGAAAACGTCCGCTGCATGGCTTCAGTAAGCAGTCACAGCCATATGGATTACAGCAATGCTCACCGTATACCCCATCGCCGTCGCGTGCATCCCCAGTCACGACGCGTGCAGTCTTCTTCGGTTTTGGCCTGCTAGGCAATCCGATAGACATGGAACCTTCAGCAGGAGCCATGCCATTGGTCTTTGGTTTCTTTGCAGCTGGTTTCTTGGCGCGCGACGGTTGCGACGCGGTCTTCTTCTTTGGCCTGGCGCGTTCCTCCTCGGCGGGAGAATCTTCGGCTTCCTCGTCGCTTGACTCTTCATCGTCTTCCTCGGGATCGTGATTCTCGACGTCATCTTCCTCGTCTTGCGCGCCTCTCTTGCGCTTCGGCGCGATCGTAGTTTCGGGCTGGAACTTCTCTGGGGCCCGCGTTTGGCGGCCAGATCGACGGCGCGCCGCTGGCGCCGGAGATGGCGTCGCGGTATTTTCTGAGGTGTCCATGAGAGGCAGACGGACGGGTAGCATCGAAGACACTGGTAAAAGAGTGACTTGATGGTGATGGGCGCGTTAAGGGCGTGGAGGTGGAATGGGAAATGTGGTGATAAACAAGTGATGGGATGTACCGCGTCCCTCCCCCAATTGACCAGGCGCGATGGGACGTGCACTGCAGGGGACGACCGGCCTTGGAAGCGGGTTCCTCCCCCTGCTGCCTGAGGCAAGTAACTTAGCGTCGATTACAAGTGGAGTCACGTGTATCCTCCGTACATGCTGCCTAATATAGACCAGGGTTAGGGCCAATTATATCTTCGAACCAGCGGAGCTTCCATCGATGACTGTATAGTAAACGCAGGAAAGGATCAAAGAGATTGATTATGAGTTTTGAATTCTTTCAAGTCGGTTCCTTGGAACATGGAGCTCGTTTCTTGTAGTCTCGAAATACTTTCTAGATGCAAATCATGCCTCCCTCCAAATAAATAATGAACGTTACCCGAACATATACTCACTATGCGTCCAGTCCATCTAGCTCTATCAGCTTTACCACCGCCTTGATGACCTCGTTATCCCTGGAATCCATAGCAGCTGAACCATTCTCTACCTTCTTTGCAATGATATTATCAATGATACCCCTGAGTCTTGACACAAGTACACCAACACGGGCCCATCCCCTCAGTCGTAGCCAGCCATCCACGACGAGTCCTCTGCCGAGCGTGTCGAGTTCGATGGCGCCGGAAAACAGCAGTAGCGTATATGCGTTGAAGGCTGGAGGGGAACATTAGTAATGCATTCAAGCTGAAAAGGGGGTGGCTCTTTGACTTACGAGTCAAATCTCTAACGAAGATCTTCGAGGTCGACATCAGCGTGAAGTACGACACAAACGCCGCATTGCCAGAGAACCCATGGCTGTCAAACAGCGTACTGCTGGGATGCACAAACACCCGGCCGTTCTCCTGCGTGAAGTACTTGATCGTCTTTGCCTCTGGGTCGAGCTCGACCGCACCCGATACCGAAGCCATGTACTTCTTATCCGGGAACTGGATTCGTGCGATCTGCGGGCTGAAGGCCGAAGCAGTCAGAGCACGGAGGAGAGGCATCGACGGCGAAGGGTTCTTGTGCCTCCCAGAGTAAACGTCCGCCGCGCTGGCGATGCCGACCTCGGCCAGGGCTGAGTAGTACTGTGACCTCGTCGATGCGATGTCTGCCATAGTGTTGTATGACAAGAAACTGTCCTCGCAGAAACCGCGGACTTGGCGCTGGGGCATACGGTCCTGCATCATCTCATCCCAGTGCTTAAACGCCCTGAGGTCCGTTAGGAGGTCACCGTCTCCCTGGGCGAATCTCATCTTGGCTTGCTTCGCCAGCTCCCTCTTATCCGGCGGTGACAGGAAGGGACTCTTGGTGCTTAGAATAGCCGCGATAGTAACACAATCGTCTAGGCAACCAAAAATGGCGCCGTAAACCATGAGCTTGCCGCAACGCAGATCAGCCGGTATCATGGCAAGTTGTTGGCCGAGCGCAGTGAGCTCATCCCCATCGAGGGCTCCCATTCTCCGTAGCATCTTGATGGCCCCTTCAACTGCCAACGCCTCGGGAGGCGTGGGAGTACGTGCCAAGAATTCACCGACGTCCTTGTTGCCCATTGCCCTAACAGAGAGACACAGCTGCTCCAGGGGCACTCTCCGGATTTCAGGGTCTGGCCTTTCCTGCATTGTCTGCTCCTCCAGATTTTGAGTGTACATCTTGTAGCATTTACCTGCTTGCACTCGACCAGCTCGACCCCGACGTTGCTTGCAAGCAGCGCGAGACGCCCAGGTCTCTCCCAGCTTACGCATGTTATTTTGGGGATCAAAACTTGTCTCTTTCACACGCCCACTGTCGATGACTGCAACAATGTCATCAATGGTGATAGATGTCTCGGCAACGTTGGTGGCGACGACGACCTTTCTCTTGCCGGCTGGTGCAGCGGAAAATACTCGTTTCTGCTCCTTGGTCTCCAAAGACGCGTGAAGCGGAAGCACATACAGCGATGATACAGAGTTGAGCAGTCTGCAGATTTGGTTGATCTCCGCAACACCAGGCAAGAAGATGAGGATGCCGCCTGACTTCTGCGTCTGCGATAGGTCTGCGTCGATGGCCTTGGCAGTCTCCATCAAGAGATTGTAGTTAATCCGCATGCCAAGGTTTTGAATGATCTTATTGACACGCTGGTCATCATCCATGGGTTTGTCAGAGCCTCTTGCCTCGTAGAAATCATGTTGTCCAGTAAAGCCAGTCATATGTATGATGTCGTCGAGGTAGTAGTCCTGTACTGGGAATGTCCTGCCGGCGATCTCCACGAAGCCGACTTGCAATCCATCGGCCTTGAAATAGTTACCAAACGTAGCAGAGTCAAGGGTTGCACTCATGAGGATCAATTTCAGATCCTTGCGTTTCTTTAGCACATCCCGGACGATGCTGAGCAGGAAGTCGGTATCGAGAGATCGTTCGTGGACTTCGTCTATGACAACGTGACTGACATCGGCGAGAGATGCCACCACGTCGTCAATCTTGCCACCAGATGTTTGCAGGCGTCTAAGAAGCACACCAGTGGTGACGAATGTGATCTTCGTGTCCCTGCTGGTTTTGTTCTCGCCTCGGATGGAATAGCCAACTTCTTGACCAACTGTTGTGCAGCGCTCTTCGCTGACTCTGTCTGCAAGACCAAGTGCAGAAATCCTGCGTGGTTGTGTGACGATGATGTTGGCACACTTGGCATATCCACGGTCGTAGAGATCGTCGAGGACGAATTGCATCGACTGTGTTGATTTTCCGGAACCCGTCTCTCCTGAAATGATGGTAACCTGGTTATCGTCAACGGTCTGAACCACAGTCTCGCGGACTTGCCAGGCCGGCAGCTTCTGCCTCTGCGCCAGCATCTTTTGGAACGAAGCTGCCTTCTGCCTCTCCATCCATTTCTGGATAGAACTGCCTTCAGGTACCCAGGAAATAGGGGTTGGGTGTCTCGGTGGTCTCTTGGTCCGTCTCCTCGCCGATACGTTCTTTTCCTCTGAAGCCGTGGACGATACTGCAGCGATTTCACGGAGAGCACCCGGCTTGTCAATGATCTCGTTAGTGTTCTCCTGCACCCAGCTGATGACATAGAACATTTTCATCTCTTCTCCTTGCAAAGATTCGGACATATAGGACAGTGCCTTCTTAATGATGCTCAGTTTGAGGTAAGACGGCAGGTCTGCGACCACTGAAAGGATCAGTTGGGACGGATAGTGCGGTGCCTTCCGGAATTGGATGAAAGCCTCAATATTCTTCTTTGCGCCATTCGCGACAGACTCCAGGCGGATTTGGCAGACGTCCGAACCCAGGCGAGAATATTGCTCTCCATAAAGCGACTCCAAGCTTCCCAGTTCATCTTCCCACAGTTGGTCGCGATCTTCGATGGACATGATGTCGTTGGAAGCAACCTCGGTCTCGGCGTCCGAGCCGCTGTTCAGAAGGATCTTCTGCAGCGTTTCAGCCGCTTTGCCTTCATCTGCACCGCTATCATCATATACTTTCCGGCAGAGTTCGATTGAGTAGCCGGACTGAGAGAGCCGTTTGACGGCGCCCTCTTTCCGCAAGTCCGTTGCCGCAACTGAGACTCCGGAGGTGTAGTTTCCTGGGAGTGCCCATTTGGGTAAATCATCTTCCGGTACATGGATGAGTAGCCATTCTAGTGCCTCTTCACGGTCCTTGCACTCGCCGACTGCTTCTTCGACATGACTGGGTCGGAAACCAAGATCTTTGAACTCCTTGATGATGGCGGCCCTTACTTCCGGCTTCATGACAACTCCATGAGGGTTCCAGACAGTGTCTCGGCGGAGTAGGTTTTCCAGATGTTGTCTCGTCTTGTGACCCATCTCGATCTTCGGGACCGTTGTCCATCCCTTCATTGGGTTGAAGCCGCCGCCACCACCAGATGCTGCGGCATTGCTCCTAAGTACCAGACCAGAGGCACCAGGCATGCTAGCAGCCTTCTCTTTGGCAGCTTGCTGCTCTTTTCGCTTCTTCTCAGCAAGGACTTTGGCGGCTTCTCTTTCCTCCAATGCCGTGAACGGGTCTGGATCATACATCCAGGCCTTGCCCTCCTTGACGTCCTGCTTCTTCAGGCTCTCGAATTCCTTCCACAAAGACCTGTAATCAGGCGGAAGGATCATGCTCATATTCTTCATGCTGCAGACTCTGAAGAGGGCATACGTAGCGGCGAAGTGTCTTGCTTCCAAAGCCGTAGGCTTATGTGCCAGGTGTACATGGGTAGGAGGAAGCTTGAATGTGGGCAGTTTTGTGATTTCCTGCTTCTTGGGCAACTTCGCGCTAAGGGTCACCATGGATGAGTATCCCTCCGCGGTTTTCCTCTTTGAATAAGTTAGCACGACGTGAGACCCCCAAACAGTATTTGCCGGGCACCAACACGGTCAGTCGAGGAGAACTGATCAATCCGTGACCCGTCCATGCCACCAGTTGGGGATAATGACTATCATATATAGGTATTGCCTAATAGAGCCGGTGTGACAAAGAGACATATGGCACCATCCCAATCCCTTAAGTGCTTTTCGTTGAGGAAGTGTCAAAACAAACAAACTGTGGACTTACCATATCATAGTCGGGCCTCTCCCATTTCATCTTCTGGCAGTGCTCCGACAGCAAATTCACAGGGAGTTTGCCTGTCCAACTTTGACCGCCTATAATCTGTTTGACGGTCGGCTTTGGCGGTTCTGGAGGGCCCTCCGGTCCGCCTGCAGCATCTCCAGGCTTGGTTGAAGGACCACCTTTACTCTTTTTCTTGTCCGTGGTGAAGATGAGCAAATCATCTTCTGGCGCTGCTGCCTTCTTGGCTGACTTTTTGGCTGTTGATGATCCGGAAGCAGACGCCTTCTCTTTTCCTTTCTTGACCGTGTTGGACTGTGACACAGTCTCCTTTCCTTTCTTAGCCATATTCAACTTGAATAAGGGAGGAACAAAGCGATAACAAGCAACTGCAAATAAAAGCAGGAGAGAGGCTGCGCAGAAGCGACTGAGTGGGAGGGAAAAGGAGGGTGTCGATATTGTGCCCCACACCAATGATCCCACTGCTCACTTATCTTCCAGGAAAGTGAACCAGAGGACGCCGACTATCACACTGTCTCAGAGTGGAAAGCCGAGAATAACCTTGGAAGAGAGTCGGCAGTTTTATGTCGGCAGTTTTATGAATATTCTGGCTGTCTGGTGTGGGTTTACAGAAAGCCGTCCTGGGAATTGTCTGTATGAATGTAGGACGCAAGATTTCTTATCAACAGTTACTTTGGCTCGATTTTAGGCCAACTGGTTTGGGAAGGCTGGGCCTAAATGCCAGCAGCTCATAGGGCTGAACTCGACAGGGGTTCAGCGGGAACAGGAAGCTTTGACCCCTAAAAGGTTAGTGCACCCTGCTGAAGCCAAAATGGCTGTTACAACTGTTTTTGACCACTTCAGATAGCCCACATAATCATACACTCACTCTCATCGCCTGTCCGTCAAGTTCCAACTCAAACGCTCAGCCACTAAATCTTCGCTGAGCCAATCTCATAGTTTCATAGGACATGATGTCGTTTTGAGACAAGTTTCAGAAGGCCTCCTCATGTCAACTCCAAGTACTCCCTCCAATGTCCCTTCAACAGCGGCCTCACCGGCTGCCACGACAGCAGAAGCGGTAGCAGAAACGGTAGCAGCTGTCCAACAACCACCTCAACTTTTTCATCATCATCATCCTCCTGCTCCGACTCAGATCTTACCCCAGAACTTTGTGTATAATCAACTACCACCGCCACCACCACTGGCCCCGCCATCACATCCCAGAATTCTAGGTCCTCTTCAGCCTCTGCCACGGGGCCGGCCCCGTCGTCCTAAAGCTGGAGCAGCTCCTGGAAACTGGCAAGCAGCTTCTCCAGTGTCCCAGCCGCATTTCGATGGCAGCCCAGTCACTCAACCCCAGCAGCAGCAGCCCCAGCAGCAGCCCCAGCAGCAACCTCAGCAGCAGTTTCCTCAGCCCCTGCCGCCCAGAAAACAGACGCCTCTTGAGCCTTCTTATACACGAGGTGGTCACCTAATCGGAGGGTTTAATCCAGCTCGGTATCCTGGAGTCAGTTTCGCCCACCCCAGGTTCTCCGTAGAGGGTAAACTCCTCCTTCTAACTGGAGCAAATGCCCTGAATTCTTGGGTCTCGCAAGTTACATACGTAGCGAGACATCTGTCCTGTCACGAAGAACTCACCAAGCGATTCAATGTCTACCCGAAAGCCAGCACGGTCCAGCTTTTCATCTGTGAGACGCGCTTTGCGACTGCCTGGCGGGTGCTGGAGGCTTCGATATCAGGACAGGTGTGGGCGTACATGCGAGTGTTGGGATATTCTTCCATCCAGGGAGACAGCGAAGGATTGATGTCACCACAGCCGGCGGACTGTTACGAGTACGCCAAACGGGCTGCCATGCGGATGACCATCCCCGGCACTTCAGAACAGCCGGCTGAGGAGAGGAAACGCATGGTCGAGGAGGTACTCATGGCTCAGTCGACAGATTATCCGAGCGAGAGAGCCTACAAGAAGGGCATCAACTGGCTGAGGCTTGCGTGCGACAGTCTGATCAAACAAGGCGACTATGATCTTGCGGCATCTCTATACGAGCCTATACCGGAGTGGGCGCCGAAGCCGCCGGGCTACGATGATGCCACGACGCCAGCAGCTCCAGCAGCGCCAGCAGTGCCAGTCGCTGAGAGCGACCCATCAGGCTCTCGTGGACAAAGTGAAAATCAAGAGACACCCGATGCTTCAGTTGCGGAAGACTCTGACGCGTCGACGGAAGAGGTCGAGAACGCCGGAGACAGCAATGAACCAGCTGGGTCAGCCACCACAGGACACTCAACACCCCCGGCCCCGGCCCAAATAACGGACAACCCCAGTGGAAAGAAGAGGAAGCGGACACAGCAAGACGAAGGCAGTGAAGCCGCCAGGGACCGGTGATGAGATGTACTGAGTCTTTGGATCACAACTTGGGTCTGCGGCAATACGACACCATTCTGCATTCCACTCCAGGGTAGCCACTTGGGGGGGGTTCATCATAAAGCCATGACATTCACGAGGAGATGCGACAGTAAACTCAATTTACAGAGTCATGGGCTCCGAGGAAATTTCGAACACGAAACTGTTTTCAATGTCTTTTTGTTGCACTATTGTAAAGATACCCACGCGGCTACGAAGCCAGCATGCACTTTGGTCTGATTTGTCGTGGCTCATTTATCAGGCATATCAAGGAGGAGTTTTTGAGTCGGGGAGAGAAGCCTAGCAGCTTGACGCGTCTTTGAGAGTCTTATGACGCGAGGTGGGGGAAATATCGCGGGGCATTTAAGCCGACCTCACCGGGTGACTGACTATATAGCTCCAGCTTCAATTATATGTAAATACACAACACCCACTCTTTTGCGATAGTTACCCTTACATGAAGAACCCCAGGCAAATAATCACATTGAACTCTCTTCTGGTCAATTCACTGTCCCGGCAAATACCTTGGAGACTCGGACACGCCAGATCCGCAATGGCGGCCGACACCCCGAGCTCCCGGCCGAAGAGAAGCTCTTCCGGCAGCCCAGATGCGCCGAACAAGAAGCGGCCACCCGTCGGCGACGAAGACCCATCAACTGATGCAGAAGATGCCATAACGAAGGAGGAAATCGAGGGCACAGAGCCGCCCGCAGCCTCCGTCGGGGAGTCTTCCAAGGCCCGCAATGCATGTATGCGCAATCACCCCTGCTCGATCTGCCCACCCAATGATGGTCTTGAGACAGCGGACTACGACTAATCTCGACGTCATACACAGTCTCTGAAATCATGGCTCCCAAATCGCAATCAAAGCCCAAGCCTCATGGTGCATCAACAAAATCAACGAACTCCTTTCCCGGCCGCGAAGGCCTGGGCGCGTACCTCACCAACCCGGACACCTTCCCAGCCAGCCGTGTGATCTTCCACACGCCCGACTTTGTCGCCATACATGACCTATTCCCCAAAGCCACGGTGCACTGCCTTCTCCTCCCGCGGTCCCAGGCCAAGTTCAAGCTTCACCCCTTCGAGGCGTTCGATGACGGGGAGTTTCTAGCCTCGGTGCGTCGGGAGGCCGAAAGGCTAAAGGACCTCGTGGGCAAGGAACTCCAGCGGTTGCTAGGGAAACATAGCGCGGCGGATGCACGGCGGAACGCCATCCTCGATGGGGATCAAGAGCCGGACCGGGACGAGGAGGGCAACGTGGTGTTGCCGGAGGGGCGAGACTGGAGTAAGGAGGTGAAGGTGGGCGTACATGCCCGGCCGAGTATGAATCACTTGCATGTACATGTGATGAGTCGGGATATGCACTCGGAGAGGATGAAGAACCGGAAGCATTACAATTCATTCACGACGGGGTTTTTTGTGCCATTGGAGGATTTCCCCCTGGCGGAAAACGACCCAAGACGGCGCCAGGCTGGCTGGCCAGAACGACCGATGGTGTGTTGGAAGTGTGGCCAGGACTTTGGGAACAAGTTCAAGTTGTTGAAAGATCATTTGGAAAGTGAGTTTGAGGAGTGGAAGACGGAGTAGATCATTTTCCTGTTATGCATTTGCAACTAGCATGGCGTTGAGGTTAAGTTTAGGGGTTTGCGTAATACCGTGGATTTCGATCCTAATATTCACTCGAGACCCTGTCGACTGTGGACTAGTCTCCTTGATAATCATACAGCTCACCATCCGCCAGTGGCGAGGTCAGCAAACAATACATGGTCGAGCTGCTGCTACGGCAGCTTCCAACCACATTGGGACTCTTCCGCAGCCAGAATCCGGCATCTGGTAAAGCCTTCAAAACTATGTGCTCCAAAATCCAAAGGTCTTCAGTGAAGACCATGTCACAGCGTCCCAAATGGTGATGCCCTTGAGAGTAGAGCTGTAGACGTCCATCCCTCCCTGACACCCGCCCGACCCATTACCGAAGCCCAAGTTTGTGACCAACCATTGAAAGAAAACTTCGGTCATTCGAGGAGGTTGCGCCCTGTAAACGCGTTGAGAAAATAGCCATCGGAAGAGGATGTTGGGTGATGTTATACCTCACCAAGAGGTTCAGATCCACGCTCTTCGCCAGTGTGTCCCGAGCCTGTAGCAATAGAAGCCCATTAGACCCTCGTTCGAACGACCCAGGAGGGGACCATATTCCGACACTTGCCAATTCTCGCGCTTCACTCACCGCCATCCCCCGACATCTCGTTATCATCACCGTACTCGTCGGCATCGGCATCGGCGTCGTCACCATCCGCCATCTCAAAGTCCTCGCCCATGTCCTTCTCCTCGTCCCCACCCTTAGAGGCCTTGGACGAAGCCCGATCGCTGCCGGCCGCAGTCTGTCCGGCGGCGGCGGCGGCAGCCTCCTTCTGCTTCTTGCCAGATCCGGGGGGTCGGCCACGGGGACGTCCGGACTTGGGCTTGGCAGGGGTCTTGGGTGCGTTGGGATCCTTGGGAGGACGGCCGCGGCCGCGCCCTGTGGATGGTTTGGTGACCTTGGACTGAGGCACACCGCTGGGGTCCTTGGGGGGACGGCCGCGACCACGTCCCGTTGAGGGCTTGGCCAATTTGGACTGAGGCACGCCGCTGGGGTCCTTGGGAGGACGTCCGCGTCCGCGCTTGGGGGTGGTGGTGGGATCTGTCACGGCGGCCTTGCTCTCAGTGGCCTTGCTCTGGGTAGGCGTGTTCTCAATGGGCGTGCTCTCGGCGGCATTGGTATCGGTCTTTCTTGGGCGACCGCGGCCACGGCCTGTGGGCTTGCTGGGCGCCATGCTGATTGATTATGGCGACGTTTGTGCTTCCAATAGATGTCGTGGTTCGTAAGGGGAATGTCGAAAGCGCGTCACCGCCAAAGGGTGTAAAGGCGAGGTTGCGGAGGACGCAAGGTAGGAATTATGAAATGGAATAAACCGAGTTGGAAATACTAAAATGGAAGGTGATCCGGCCTTTTGGTCCGAAATCTGGAACTGCGCAAAGAGAGGGAGTAAGTTTCAAGTTGTAGTAGCTTTAGCTTAAGCTTAAGCTTACTATGTACTGTGCACAGTAGCTCTGCTCTACGCGTCGCGTACAAAGGACCCTGGACGCTCTTTCAAACAACAAGCGCTTACTAAGCAGACCGACATCATCCCATCTCCAACCTTGGGATCTTCAATCGCAGCCCTGAACCAGCAAATATATCTGAGACTGACATATACGAATGTCTGCTTCTAAGCTATGGTGAACTCCCCACTGTTCAATAGTTCCAGTTGCACAATAAATCCTTGAAAATCGGTCGATCCAGAAACACAACGCTCCGCGCGCAGTACCCCTATCGAAAGAGTTACACCGTTCTGCTCGAACATCATGAATGCTGCAGCTGGATGGCCCAACCAAATCGTCCCAACACGCTAAAATCACTTAGTCAGGTCAAACATAACTCTCCATCTTCTGATTAGGAGGATTTGATATGCTACCTTGGTCTCCCCGTATTATGAATTATCAAGTCTAACTCAAGTTTGCCCGCAGTTGCCAATTTTCCAACCAAGCCAACCTTAGCTTGGACAACGTTGTTGGAAAGGTCGCGAACATATTTCGCTGCGACATGAGAGTGCACCGTGCTGCTTCATGGGACAGTCTCCCAAAGCTCCAGTCTTCACCCGCGAAAGAAGGACACGGGCGACTAGTGGCGTCCTCACCCAGTCAGCCATGACTGCAGTAAACGCGAGTAACCTGTTACCAATTTGGCGCATCTCCCTGGACAACGCCCTGGGGCTCACTGGCAACAGACTAGAAAGCTTTCAGTAATGCCTGGGGCGATACTAGGCCGAGTCATGGAATACTGAATCACTAGGCATGTGATCGCTTCCAGTCCGTTTGAACGATGACAATGGTCGGAGGCGCGTTGGTCGTCATTTTTGTCTCGCATTCATTGACGCTTTGCAACTTCAAAATGCTGTGAAAGCATACCTATACCTATATCTGCAATCAAAGTCCCGTCGTTCAGTTGTTGTAAGCACGCCCAAAAAAGGTTGAAACCGGTTTAGCGCATGGAAAGGGTGTTCGCCCCTTTAGTCACGGCCGGCACCAACAGTCCCGCCGGAACAGCGAAAAGGTTTTGCCGATTTGACGCACGGGCCACCAAGAATCTTAGCGGGTTGCGACCGCACCAAAAAAAAGCTGCAGCCGTTTGCCAACGCCCGCGAGGAAGTGAGAGAGCAGAATCCACCTTGTCCACCCGCGCCTTCTCGTCAACCTCAACGCCTCGTCAAAACCGATTCTCACGAACTCGACTCCCTCCCTCGAGAAATTTTCATCAACCAAAATGGATTCCTCCAAGCAGCCCGTCAAGCTCGTGAAGGTCACTCGTGTCCTCGGCCGTACCGGTACGGAGAAGCCCTCCTCGATTGCCCCCCGGCCACACCGCTGGGCAGTCGCATAAGGACACACGAACGGACGGCTAATCTTTGATGGGAAAATAGGCTCTCGCGGTGGTGTTACCCAGGTCCGCGTCGAGTTCATGGACGACCAGACCCGATCGATCATCCGTAACGTCAAGGGACCCGGTACGAACGAATCCTGTGGAGATGGTTGAAGATCCGATGGAAATTGGAGGGGAAATGCTGACAATTTTGGCTTTTTGAACAGTTCGCGAGAACGACATCCTCTGCCTCCTCGAGTCCGAGCGTGAAGCCCGTCGCCTGAGGTAAAAAGCCCTCTTTAAGAATGGCGCAAGGGAATGGAAAAGTTGTGGGGAAGTCGGGGGGTGCAATAACATCGGCCGCAAGGGTGTTATGTCTGGCAGCATAGGGAACGGTTCTCTTTCTGGGCATATCCTTTACGGAAGGAGGGAGATCGACCGTCTCATGATGATGAGCGACGCCAACAACGCCTGTTTGAGGGGCCTCGGGTCTTATTTCTAGAGGAGGAGTCCCGGATCAACTGGAATTGCGAATTTTCAAAAAAAGCACGAATCACACAACCATCTTCCCCCGACCGACATACAATGGCAACCGAATTTGCAAACAACCTTGCGAACTGTGATGGCCGTGACATGTCAAACGGGGGGATGCATTGGATGAAGATCTGGTATTACTGATTGAAACAGGAACGGCGATCATTCGATACCTACGCGACTGGGCCCGATCGACATAGAGGAGGATATGGAGCGCCAAAATTCCACGGCGAATGCGCAGCAACAGCAGGGGGTCAAGCTTCCGAGGGATGACCATGACCGACCGCTCATGACCACGACGACATTTCCCATCGCACCGACGCGCTTTGTTCAGCAGATGGCCTTCGAAAATACGCGTAACATATGCGTCTGAGGTGCATACATTGCACTTTCCTGTCTGTTGGGAAACTCTGGATTACGACTGTTTGACATACGACGTTGTAAACGCGGGACACATGTTACACTGCCGTCATCCTGCTGGGAGACAGCAAGCGAGCATTCTGTCGCTGTAGAATTTACATCGGTTGAATGATGTTTGCAACTTGGCGTGCATCATTTACGTGGGCGACGGGTCTGCCCCCGTAGTGGGTTGTAGTATCACCAAGGAGATCTCAAGATAGGAAGCATTGAAGTGCACTATTGTCATTATATGCCCCCCAGAAATATGCTGCGAGTCCGCACGCACTAGCCATGCAATTGCTTTTGATGCCGTACTGTACATGTCTCAACGTATAATCACAGGCCTTTTCCGGACCCTAATTTCATCCTCTCCCTTGACTCCTATACTCGCAGCATGCCTTACGCAGGCTGCATATGTGGAGACATGCTCAAGCATGTACCTCCATTTGATGTTCTATCATCAGATGAGTCCCACCCTCAGGTGGCTCCCATGTTTGCCCTGCTTGCCTATGACTGGCGAGTCCTACTCGGTAGCCTTCTTCGACTTGGTGCGCTTGGTGGCGGGGCGGTTGATGTGGTGTTCGGGGATCCAGCTCTCATCGTAGCTCTTGTCAGCGCCAGTGGTGACACCAGTAGACTCGGAACCAGACAGAGGCTCGACAACCTCGACGGGCTTCTTGCCCTTCTTGACAGGCTTAGGAGCACGACGGGCCTGGGGGAAGAGAGCCTCGATCCAGGTCTTGTACACAAAGTAGAGAGTGCCACCGAAGACGCCAGTCAGGAAGAGGTAAAGGAAGATGCTGTAGTCTCGTCAGTAACTGTACATGGCGACGTATAGTAGGCGCGCATGGGGCTTGCAACGTACATCTGAGGGTCAAAGATGCTGGTAGGGGGCTCAACAATGCTGGCCAGTCCGCTGTGAGCCTCAACCTGGAAGACCTGACCCTGAGGGTTGGAGAGGACAGCGAGGAGGTTGACGACGACATCCTGAGGCTGCATGTCCAAGACGAAAGAGAAGGGCAAGGACTGAGTCTCTCCGGCGGGGATCTCGACGTTGTAGTTGACAGCAGACAGGTTGCGGAGGATACCGGCGCCCAGGGGCGCATCCTCGGGCAATGGCTGGGTAGTGGCCAGCATTCCACCAATGAAGGCAAGCTGGACCGGTCCATCCTCAAGGTTCTGCACCTCGACGACTGCCCTTGTCGGGTTGCCGTTGACGAGCTTGACGCCGAGGCTGGAGTCGGGGAAGTGCGTGGCGATATCGATCTTCAGGTCGGGGGTCGGGGCGCCGGTGTCAGGGTGAAGCTTCGCATCCTCTGGCTATTATTTTCAGAATTGTCAGAATCCTAGGATGAGACTCGATCGAGTGCCCCTGCCCCTGAGGGCAGGACAAGGCTGCGGGAGGTCGCCTTGCGCATAGCATCATAGGAGGGAATAGCAGGGGAGACATACATCAGCTTCTGCCGCGAAGACGGAAGCGACTCGTAGAGCCAACAGAGCGAGGGTCGAAAACTTGAGGAGAGCCATGGTGATAATCAGGAACCGAGGGGGGACAGTGACAATTGAGAAGAAGGGGAGGGTCCGCAAAGGGCGAGTGCTTTGTGGTGATGGTTGGGAGCTTTCGTAGTTCAGCTTTCAGTCAGAAAAGAAGCTTCCAATTGAAGATGTGGCCTTCCACACTGCAGTGTTGCGCCACTTGCCGGGGGCGGCCCACTGAAGCCGCTTCAATTGGTTCAACTAATGGAGCTCTGGGCCCACTCTAGGCGTGCCCAGGTGCCAGGGGCACCAGTGCTGGGGGCATCAATCGATCACTCCGGAATTCCATAGGTTTGGGCCTTCAGTGGTTCAGTGCTCGGAATTTCATTTCGCAGCTTCTTCCATCTTCACTCAGCTTTAGACTTGCAATCACGAATCCCCATACTGTCACCGTCTCATCATTGTCTTGCAATCATACCAAAATTTGGGAATTGCTCCGCTGCTTATTGAATGCCGAACTGACTATGCTACGCTGCTAGTACTGCGAACATCTTACATTGGGCCTGGTCGATGTTAAGGTTCGCCCGATGAACAAGGTCACCATTCTCTAACTATCCACATGCTGCGAATCACATGCCGCCTAGCTCGATGCTTCAGAAAGTAAAATCACGCCTCCCTTTCCTATGCTCTCTATTTGGATGGAATCACGGGAAGAGTCACATAGTTCTCCAGGCCCTCTCCGAAGTGGATGTTGTTCAAGCCCGACAATACCGCCCTAGGTCTACTTCAAGTCAGCTCCTGCTTTGGGTGTGTCAGAAAGGGGTTGGATCTTACCTGTCGGCATCGCGGTTGTGCTGGAATATGCCTGAGCCTTGCGTGTCACCGCTGGAAACTTCAAAGACGAGCTTGCCGCCCTTGTCCACGACGACGTTGGTCGGCCAGATCTCGACATCAACCGGGTACACCTCGCCAGCTTTGACGGGCTGAACATCCGTCGAGAGGTACTCTCTGTGCGGCAGCCATGCCTTGTGCTTGGGGTCCTCATCGTGGACCTTGCGCAGGCTGACCCTGAGCCATCCCTTGGTAAGAGGGACTGGATCGCCAGCTGTGCCGGTGTAGAAGACCTCTTGGCCCGTGGCATCAATATGTCGGATTGTCAAGAACAAATCGATGTCATGCTCTTCCGAGGCTTGGTCAGGCGTCACTGAAACGTTCAAGTGAGCTACAGGGTGGCCTGTGATTTCAGTCTCTTGCTCGAACGGCGCCGTGGTGAACTGAATAAGCTCAGGCGCATCCAGCGAGCCCAGGGCTTTGTACGACAGCTGTTGCTTCTCTGCGCCCGGCTTTTCGGTAGTCAAGCCTTGGTCGGCAGTGAGATAGTAGTTGGTATACTGTGTGTTGGGCAAAGGCCATGCGCTCTCCTCTCTCCGAGGGTAGGCCTTCTCCTTTTCCGCATCGTTGAAGCCAACGTTGCCCTTTCGCAGAGTGAGTGTCACGGGCGGCAGCTTGCCCGGGACACTCCAACCAACTCGGTCCTCTCCCTTCAGGAAGGCATCCAGGAAGCCCTTCTGCAGCTCCACCTCTTCCTGGTAGTAGAAAGGCAGGTCATGCCGTCCCGTGATGAAACGCAGATACTTGAGCTTCGATCCCGCGTGCATGTAACCCTGGACATTTCCTCGCAGATGCAGCAGGATTCCGCCCCAGTTCGCGACGCTCAGGAGCGGTACCTCGATGTCCTCCAGCCGGAACTCCTTGCTGGCGTAGTAATCGTCATCCCGGAAGTGGTTTGCCCTGTTATCCTGGGTCTGGTCCTTCCTATTGGCGGCCAGGACATCCGCCGCCAGATCGCCCTCGATGGTCTCCTCCTGGCCCCTCGCACCTGGCAAGCCGGCCGAGAACCCGAGCTTCGACCGTCCGGCCAAGCCATACTGGTTAGGCAGGACCTGCCTGTTCCACCAGAACTCAATGAACTTGTTGCTGAGGATTCCACCGTGGCGGCACCGATCACGGTAGTAATCCGACATGCCCTCCCAGGGGACCATAGCTGCCAATCCCTTGGGCCTCCGCGCCGCAACACGCCACTGGGACCCGGCATAGTACGAGATGCCCAGCAGGCCGACCTTGCCGGTGGACCAAGGCTGATCGGCGGCCCACTCCACGACGTCGAAGAAGCACTCGCTCGTGCCCCTGCTCATGGTGTCCAGCAGGCCGGGGCTCTGGCCCAGGCCCCTCTCGTCAGCGCGGACGATGGCATAGCCGTGGCGCGTCCAGTATACCGGGTCGGGAGTCTCCCAGGCAGAGTACTTGGAGCGGTGCTCCGGGTTGACCTCGTTGAAGGAGGTGGTGTGGAAGGTCTCGTAGGGGATGTCCTTTCCGTAAGGCCCGTAGGTGACCAGAACGGGGAACTTGTCGCCAGCCTTGTGAGACAGGGGCAGGTAGACGTTGGCGCGGATGGGGAGGTTGGAGGCCTTCAGTGGAATTGAGACATTCTTCATGAAGATGAGGTTGTGCTCCGTGTCCTCGTGGGTGGAGGAAATGTCCCGGATGGGAGGGGTTTGGACTTCTAGGTTCGCCATGTTTCTGTCTGTCGTTGGACTGTTGAAGTGACTGGGAACTTTGTTTGGACAGAATCTCTTGGGTCCACGAAAGATGACTTTAAGGACGCAGTTGGGAGAAGAAAATGAACTTATTTCCACGAAGTACTCGTTCACAACCTTGCAAGTTCAAGGAAGCTCTGCAAGAACGTCGTCAGTCCTCTGTAGAGCCGGCGGCTACATGGGTATCCGGGTGGGTGGGGGCGGGGGGGCGATGGCTTCGGACGGGGTTCATGATCTGCGAAATCCCGAGTACAGATGTACAGTATGTGGCTACAGGAACTGAGTCGGGTGGATTTGGCCTCCTTACTTTTTTTTCTTGGTTGATGGGCATGATAATACGAAGTAAGGGTTTCCGCATAGTAAAACCGCTCTACTTGTACAGTGAGTGTAAGACAGACCATTACACTAGCCAACTGAAAGGGCGAGCACCCCTGGATGAAATAGGGATGAAATAGGGATGAAATAGGAATGTATCTGGTCTTGAGAAACTTCTTGAGAAATCACAACACTGAGCGAGCACATAAGTGAAAATAGGCCTATATCCTTTTGTATGGGATTTCGAGGCCTGCTGTATGTAGAAATATGCCTGCAATATACACTAATTTTTCAAAGAAGGGCTTGATCTATGAGGTGAATACATAGCAATACTGAACCATGGCCGTAATGACATTTCCCAGCCAACGTACATCCGCCTTCCCAACCGTCACACATGCTCAAAATTCACCACCAACATTATACCTAAATATCCTGTCATTTATCCTCCCTCCCGTCTTTCTCCAAAGCCAGGCTACATTCTATTTCAATCCTGATCAGCTACAGTCCACATGCAACAAGATCACAGCTCAGCACCCGGGACACATACCGCGTTCAGCCAGACTCCGTTCAACATCACGAACACAAAAGCATCGCCCACTGGGTTCCCTCCCCAGGGCCGTTGACTCCGGTCTAGGTTGGTGTTGACTGGCCTGTAGGGAGGTACTCCACGATGGTCAGCGGGCCAGCTCGCCGGGTTCGACGCTGGCGGTGATGGACCGTCGGTGTTTGGCGGCACTGCTGTCTCGTTGTCGCCCGTGAGATGTATCTCGTAGTCTTGCAAGACTTGACGATGGATGCTGGTGGTTATGGGGTTGTCTGTCGTTGTTGCCGACATTTTGGCTGATCAGTATTGTCTTTGCTTTTTCTTTTTGCTCTTGTTGTTCTCAGAGTCGCGGCAGAGTAATGTGCTTTCGTTGATGTGATGAAGATAGGGAAAGTCCAACAACACTATGTGGAATATCGGATGCCGGCACAGGATTGTTGTTTTGCAATTCCAAGGTTGGATTGGATGTATCCTGTTTGCCCGTCTTCAGCCACTGAGCTGCGACTTACACCACAGTCCTTTCCCCCACCCCCACTTTCCGTCCTCCTCCACTGATTCCCCCTGACCTCCAAATATCGCGGATTGAAGTCATGTAATGTAACACGAGGAAGAAGAATGGTCAATAGGGAATCCCGCCCTGAAGATGGGGCCGGCGTTACGGATGCATTGAAGCCCGAGCTGGTATACGGAAGGTTTTCTTTTTTTACGTGTCCGTGATTTCGTAAGGGAACGACAGCTTCTTTTTCGTGTCTGATCGCCGGCTGCCAAAAGTCATCATCATATTCTAACAACTATTCCCTTGTTTGTTCCTGGTTAACCACTGAGAAGGACGTCACCATGGCAGAATCAGCAGCTATCGAACGTTTGCAGATGTCCGTTGTGGATGGGCGGACGGAGAATGGACGGTACCGACAATATCAACTCCAGGCACTACACAAAGCTCTCCGCGAAGAGGCCGGGCAGATCTGCTCGGCGCTGTTGGCGGACTCACGATCGTCCAGCGCCGAGGTAGAAACGGAGTACTACCTCTCCATGGATGCAGTGAGACACTTCTATGACAGTCTGGACTTCGAGGGGGAGTTGAAGGAGGAGTACAGCGTGGTGCATGGAAAAGACAACCTGAGCAGGAGAGTTGGTGCTGGCATGGTGGTCATAAGACCAACAGGCCATACACGCTTCTACTCGATTGTCACACCTTTGGCGGCAGCTATTCTGGCTGGGAACTGTATCATTC
This sequence comes from Cytospora schulzeri, assembly GCA_003795315.1. Classification (NCBI taxonomy): domain Eukaryota; kingdom Fungi; phylum Ascomycota; class Sordariomycetes; order Diaporthales; family Cytosporaceae; genus Cytospora; species Cytospora schulzeri. The sequence goes on from LKEA01000090.1 coordinate 60,447, forward strand.
TCGAGGTATGTTTCATCTTTTCCATCCGACCATTAACTAATCTCCTGGACTAATTTGCGTGCCTCAGCTTGCGGATACTGGGCGACAAATAGACTCGGTCCTACGGACAGTACTCACCAAGGCCCTGGATGGGAACACATTCTACATCAGCAAATCAGTTACTGAGCAGTCGATTCTGGACGAGGCTCTCATCGTTGACCAGACCAGCCCTGCGACCTCAGAAACTGGCAAGTCTCAGCTCAGATCTCAGGCAACTGCTCGCTGTGTGGCCGTCGTTGATAGAAGCGCGAACATTGAAGAGGCTGCCAAGGCTATCGCGACCGCGAGGTTCAGTTTCAGCGGTTCATCACCCTATGCGCCGGATCTAGTGCTGGTCAACGAGTTTGTGAAGAAGGATTTCTTCGAGGCGTGCTCAAGATATGCGACGCTGGCGTTTGCCAGGGATTCCAGCGTGAAAGGTGTCAGTGGCAATCAGAATGAGGATGTCAGGAAAGCGATCGAGGAAGCAGAGAGCAAGAGAGAGATCTCGAGCTTCGGGTCGAAAGACTTCAAGCTGGTTGATATCTTGGACAAGTATGGTTGTGCCCTGCATTTCACACAAGATTGGCTTTACTGACAGTTTATAGGAGCTCACCTATTATGGACATGAAGGTCACTGGTCGCTACCTCCCAATAGCGACATGCTCCAGCCTTACCGATGCCATTTACAACCAAGATTTCGAGAGCCCTCTTCTGGCAGGGTACTTCTTCGCCGAGCTCAGCTCAGCCAAGTACCTGGCCCAATTCCTCCCCTGCCACATGTCTCTCATCAACCAAATCCCTGTGCACCTCCTCGTCGGACCGGCAGCACCCACGACTCACCAGCCGGACTTTCTCTACCGGTATAGCAGGGACATGTTCTCTGCGGCACGACCGCAGTTTGTCGAGAAGCCACCAGCTGGTTTCCAGAAGGCGGAGGAATTGCTGTCAGGATCTTCCAAGAAAGTCACGACGTCGACGCTGAGAGAGTCGGCTGTCAAGCCCCTCCCGCCGACGAAACAGTCGGATAATAAGGCTATAGGCTTCTTTGAGCAAGGAATTGTCACGGGGGCGAGCATCTTCCTGTCAATTGTTCTTCCGGTTGTTGGCTATTCGACGTATTTACTGGGAAGGAAAGGGGTGGAATACGCCATGAAACTTAGACGTTGATAGGGATCTAGGTGGACGGACTATCCTCCAGCAACAAGCGTACACTATACTATCTATGTCAATATTCTTCATTGTTTTCCGCGACCAATTGAGACCTCTGCCCCTTTGAATTCTCTTCCCCATGTAGCTCTTCCACTTGAGTCTCGTAATTGATTCTTCAATGCTCGCTTCCCACCAGCAAGTTTAGGGGCCCCGGGGGTTTCCCAAGTGCCGAAGTGGTGGCTGGCCCCACAACTTAAACCCGGGACATCAGCCCGGGGAGCCCATTACACATCAATAAATCCCCGGTGCGGGGGGGCGGACCTTACGCGGGCGTGGCGGGGAACACTGGAGCATGGGATTGCTGCATGTGATTGGAGAAAGCAGGGTCGGCATCCGGGGAACGGAAGAGTGGGGGTGGATCCCCTACTGATGCATGTCAGATGTTGAGAACAGGACTCGGAACGCTTCTCAATCCAATGTAAGGAAAGCGGCCCCACCCGTGACGCCGCCGTCACGAAATCTCCTTGTTGATTGATGAGTGGCTTCTCTGTAATAGATATCGAGTGCTTGTGGCAAATGGGTATTCCGCTTTCACAGCTTGCGCAGTTCGAGCATCTACGTTAATATCCGGTCGGAGACACAGGTATTATCTGAAGACCCTTTGATAGTCAGTCAGTTGTCTTGCTTCAATTCCCGTGGGCCATCCTAGCTAACTAACAAGTCAGTTGATAATTGAATTCCTGGGATCAGATCCAAATACCTTGAGCGTTGCGGCGACGGAAACAAAGGATGGCAGTAGGAAAAAGTCAGGAGGGGAAGATGGCGCCTGTTCACTTCTTCTCCCACGGCTCAACGATGATGTTGGGTGAAGAGCACAACTCAGCCAAATACTGGGAGAGAATGGGCGAACTAGCTCTTGCCAACGGTGTTGAGCATGTTGTTATGATGGTAAGTGAGAAAGCACCTTCGTCGTCAACTATTCGATTTTGAGGGGGAAGGACAGGAAAATAAACTGGACTTGAAGAGTGACTACACAAGATCAAGAAGGAAGGGGGCTGGGCTGTATGACTGAGGTCGGCTGGTGTCTCTGTCTTGATTCTTACCACCTTCACTGCCTCATCATAACAACCATAGACACGGCCGTCTTCACCCAACACCTACTAATGATGTCCCCAGGGTGCCCACTGGGCAACAACCTTCGACGGAATATACATCTCCGCCAACCCAAATCCAGGAAAATCCCCCGTGGCCTACGTCCACCCCTCAAAATACGAGAACTACAAGCTCAACCCGGACCTGTCCATGGTGCCCGTCATCCAGGAGCACCTCACAGCAGCCGGCATTGCCTCCCGCCCGGACCCCGACTTCGACTGGATCCACGACACCTACCTGATCCTGATCCGCATGTTCCCAAAGGGCTGCCCGCCCACGACCCTCATAAGCTCGCAGCACAGGTACGACCCCCACTTCCACGTGGCCGTCGGCGCTGCCCTGCGGCCCCTGCGGGACTGGGACAGGCACAAGACGCTCTTCATCGGGAGCGGCGGCTCGGTGCACAACCTGTACCGCAACATCTGGGGCCCGATGCTCAAGTACAGGGACAACTTCGCCATGGTGACCCCGCCCGAGGCCTGGTCGATGGATTTCCGCCAGGAGGTCATCGACTCGTTCGTGGCTGGCAACAGCGCCGAGACCACCGTCGAGGAGGCCGCCTACGACACTCTTCTCAGAAACGGGAAGGGTGTCGTGGGGAAGGGGACCAGTGGTGTCGGCGGGCCGAGGCTGAGGAGGAAGATCACGGCGCTGATGAAGCACCCGAAATTTCGGGAGGCACATGCGACTGACGACCACTTCATGGCGTGTTTGTTCGTAGCGGGCTTGTGTGGTGGGAAGGGGGATGAGGATATGAGGGGGGAGTTGGGTGCTGAGGATTGGGAGCTGACGAATATGTGCAATTCACAGTTCACGATCGGCAGCTGGGATAATTAAATAGTCTTGATATGGATGGATACCAATGTATATTTCTTTTGGAAATTTGTCTATTTGCTCTTGTTCCCGATTTTATCTGGCGGTGTATAAATATTCCTGGGTTGGGAGACACGAAGTAGATTTAGAAATGAACGACAAGGAGATGGAACGGAGTGAGTATTGTATCTTAACACACGGTCTTTGGGAACAGTCCTGAAATTGTTATTGTGTCAAATTCTGTATATCCTGTCAGAATTGCCGTAATTACTACTTGGCGGATCTTGCTTGCCATCGTCAAAGGCTTTTGGTTTCCTAGGTAGTACTGGATACCCGGGTAATTATGCGATATGTCGAATAAATCAAGGCCGTCTAAGAGTCCTCTAGCATTGTAAGAAATTGTTGGAGGGGACTGTAGGTCATCATGGAAAGCAGAAATTCTGACGTGTTTTGGGAGAGCCCACGTTTACTCTGTGAACCACACACTACAACTCCTTCTACTACATATATGTCACGCAAAAGGATATCATGCTACTTCTCACCATTTGCATAAGATAACGCTATATCACTACCATACATACCTTGGTCTATTGAAGATCGAAATTCATCTTTGGCCCTGGACCTGCGTCGACTGCAGTATCGTACACACCTGTAATTATATGCTCTGTCACAAATAGTACAATGTAGATCCGACAGAGCTCCAACTCTAAACTTTTGATAGGACTTGTATATACAGTACCGTAATCCTGCGGGTAGAATAAACCGCAATATCACCGTAATATCATAACTCATTAATATAAGCAGTCTATACCTTAGAACCGTAATATAACCGTTCTAACATCCGAGCGTGTATAATTATAGCACTACGTAATAGCAGTTATACAGTTTATCGTAAGTATAGCTTTATAGCTTTAAGCGGTTATTTATAAAAGCTGCTTAATCCGTAATAAGCTACTTAATATATACTAAGCGGTATAAAACCTAAACAGTATATAGAGATTAAGCTATATAAAGATATCTAAGCTATATATTTACCGCTTATTAGTCCGGCAGCCGTTCAGTTAGGGTACTGCTTATAATTAGGGTACTAGTTATTTAGGCCCTATAGTATAGGGCGCCGGGTACTGTTCACGCTCTAGGTACGGCTTAATTTAGGTATAGTTTTAATTAACTCTAGGTATAGTTACGGCCCCTTAAACCTATACTAGACCTACTAGATATTATATATATAGCGGCCTATATATTAATTAATGCTTTATATACTAGTTAATATATATATACAGCTACTTCGCTTAGCCTATATATAACTAAACCCTAGCTGCTGCTAATTAGACTTACCTTATAAATCGTCTTATCGAGAGATATAATCGTCGCTTAATTATCGCTAAAAGGAGAGGTTAAAAGTAGGCCTACTACTACCCAGTATTAGAGATACCGCTATAAAGACCTATTTAGACCTAAGAAGTATAATAGTTAGTTAACGAATATACGAAGGGAAGGGTAATACTTAGTTAATACTAATATAGGTTAATCGCTCTAACCTTAAACCGGCTCTCTCGAAGATAGTTAAAGACTAGCAATTCGCCTAGGGGCTAGCCTCTATCTATCTAACCCCCTCGAAGATAATTAATTAGCCGAAGCTTTATAACTAGTAATTCGCCTAGGGGCTAGCTTCTATCTATCTATCTAACCTTAAACCGGCTCCCTCGAAGACAGTTAAAGACTAGCAATTCGCCTAGGAGCTAGCCTATCTATCTAACCTTAAACCGGCTCCCTCGAAGATAGTTAAAGACTAGCAATTCGCCTAGGAGCTAGCCTATCTATCTAACCTTAAACCGGCTCCCTCGAAGATAGTTAAAGACTAGTAATTCGCCTAGGAGCTAGCCTATCTATCTAACCTTAAACCGGCTCCCTCGAAGATAGTTAATTAACCGAGGTATTATAACTAATAATTCGTTTAGGAGCTAGCTCTATCTACTATCTACTTTAAACTCCTTTATTAAACACCTTTATTAAATATTCGTAGTCTCTTTAACCTTAAAACTAGCCTGTTCGAAGATAATTAATTAGCCGAAATAGATATACTAGTTAATATAGATAAGTTCTATATTAGAAAGCGACTTATAATCGGTTATAATTATCTAATAATCGACGGGATTATATAGTACTATCTAGAAGCTATCGGCTATAAGAGAGAGTAAACCGATAACCTTTTAATTAGTATTATTAGGGTTATTAATACCGGCTAGTAGATTACTAAGCCGGGGCGTTATAATCGGTAATTCGGTTAAGGGCTCGGAACGGTCGGTTTCGGTTAAAGGGGTAACGATAAAAAATATATAACTTAGAGAACCGGAGACTATTATAATATATAGTTAGTATCTAATTAAATAGATATATATACTATAGGGAATTAACGGGGAATTAACAGGGAATTAATAGTATAGGTATTAACAGAATATAGACCTCGAAGAACTTAGTAAGTAAATATATAGTCTAAGTAGGTATAAACTTTACTTAAGCTATAGTAATAAGCGATATAATCGCTATAATAGAAGACTATATAGTAATAGGTTAAATTATTACTTATAGGGATAAACGCTAGTTTCTTCTAATATTTTAGGGTATAGTTAGAGCTAAAGATTATAGATAGCTTACTATAATCGTACTTATACGCGTTAGAAAGTTAAGAAGAGAACGCGTATAATATCTACCCTTTAGATATCGGAAGGCTTAAATAATCTTTATAATAAAGGGGCTTTAACTATATAGAAATAGTAGTAGAAGAGTACTTATCGTTACTAACGACCTTATACGTTATAGAAAGATCGTCGAGGTTCTTAATATTTTTAGTATTAATATCCTCTCGAAGAAGTAGAGAAGCGAAAAGAATCGGGACTAATTACGTTAAGCCTTTAAGCTCGGCTACTATATCCGGCTCGTTTATATCGAAGGTACTAAAGAGTATAAAGCGGAGAGTTTACTATATCTCTTTAAATTAAAGATAATCCTTTTTAAAGCTATAGTAGTTAGTAGTAAAGACTCGATTCTTCTAGATCCTATAAAGATAATATTAACTATTATAATTTATATCTAGATCTATTAAATAATATTATTATTATAGTATACCGGCTAGCTAAGATTACGCTAAAGGGTATATCGAAAGGGTAGTACTCGGTAGTTATAGTTTACCGATATAGCGTAGTAATAGATACCGGTATAAGTCCTAGACTAGTAGAGAAGTCTCTTCGATTTATAATACGTATACTTATCGTATTAGTCTTTAAATAAATAAATAATAATAAACTTATTTATACTTTAGTTCCTTAAGTAGAATTATCGTTAAAGATAATAGACTATAACGATAAAGAACATTATAGTAATATAAGCCGGTATATATATTTAGATAAACGGCCTATTATTAATATTTTATAGCCTTTTAGCTAATATCGAGCTAATTAATACTAATAATATCGTTAGTCTTACTAACCTCTATAATATTAACGGGCTTATTAATACCCGCCTTTAATATACTAGCCGAGCTAGTTCTCGAAATCGCTCTCGAAGAAGTACGAGTATTTCGATAGCTTATACTACCTAAACGCTCTATTATAGTACTATAAGGAGCGCTCGATACTATTATAGCAGCCTTATAGATACGTTAGAATATATATTATCTAGATATAATAATAGCGTCGAATCTATTATAATTAGCTTACGATAAAGATTTAATAGATAATAATATATTTATATTAACGATAGAATATATTAACTAAGTTAGTATACTAATAATAGATAGCTCTAAGTTCCGCTAAAGCTCTTCTCGGAATTTATACTTAATAGTACGTACGAATAGAGTTTTAAAGTAGCCCTCCTATAACTATAAGAGATATATAATAGTTATAAGAATAGACTAATAAGTATACTCTTATAAGGTATAGCTAAATATATAATAGGGTAACTAGATACGACTCTAGCTAGGAGGGAAAGGTATTCGTTAGAAGACCTAGTAATAGTTAATAATAGCCTTAGGCCTAAAAACGATATCGAGGAAAAGTTAATATACTCTTTTAGTAATACCTCTATATTCCGAGTAAGTAGTATTACTTAAACGTCTACCGATTAAGTTAAGAGCCGGATAGATCTTTATAATATTAAATAGGTCTAGCGAGATATTAAACGTAGAAGAGAAAGACTTCTTCGCTAACTTATTAGGTAAACTCTTTAGCTCGTATCGAAGACGGGTTATCTCTATATATATTTAGGGATAGCCGATAATATCCTAGTCGAAGTCGTTACGCTATTCGGTAAGGATCTCGTAGTAAGAGTAGCCTAAGTTCGCGCTAATACCTAAATAGCTATAGTTCTCGTTCTTCTATAATATATCTATAGTCTAGGCGATAATTAGCGTATAGATAAAAACCTCCTCTCTATTAATCGATAATAATAACCTACGATTAAAGGCCTTTAAAGGCTTAAGAGCGCTTATAATATCCTATAGGTTAGAGCTATATAGGCTAAAAGTAGTAGGGAAAAAGTTAATCGGCCTCTAATATTTAACTTTAAGAAAGGTAATAAGCTAAAGATATAAGCTTATTATAGACTTATATATAGTATAGTAAAGCCCGAAATTATCGTTAAAGTTAAATAAAGGTAGAGAGCGAGACTTACGATAGAAGTTAGCTATTAACTTATTACGATTAAACTAAGCGATCTCGAGAATACTTAGTACCGGCGATACCTTATAAAGTAATAAATAAATAGTATCTACTATATAAAAGACTTATCGGATAAAATTAGCCTTATAGGGGTCGGGGTCGTCGGTATATAATACGTAAAAGCTAAAAGAATAATCGAACGATATATCGGTAACGCGTTTAGTTATATACTTAATAGGGTTAATTAGTTCGAGAAGATCGATAATAAATATAAGCTTACCGGGAGTAATATCGTTCTCTTTAAAGTTACCGACTTTAATCGCTAACTTCTTCCTCTAATTATTCTTTAATATATTATAGCTTATCGTAATATAAGTAAAAATATAAACTACTACGCCCTTTATAATTTAATCGACCGGTAGAGTAGTATTAATAGCGTTCTTTATACCGAAGCGATAGGTATTATCGCGCTAATCGCAGTAGACCTCTATAACCTAACTAAGATACTCCTTCAGGCTAACCTCTTTTCGATACTACTTATAGCTATAAAAGCTATAATAGAAATTAATAATATCCTTAAGAAAGATAGGGTTACTATCTAAGTATAAGGCGAATTTACTAGATATAGTACGAATAGACCTAATCTATTATAAAGAGTACTAGGCTTCTATTAGAGAGTTAATAAAGTCGGCGAGACCGAAGTATATACTCTAAGTTAACTATAATATAAGGATACGGCTTATTAGGTCGACTAGGTTAAAATAGAATAGGTCTTAAGATATCGAGGTATTAAATCGAGATAATAGTAGCTTATTAAGATTAAAAGCTACCGGCTTAGATCGGATCTCGATATATATTCTAGCCTCTTAGATATAGCGCTTAATAATATCTATAGTCTCGGGTAGACTATTAAGCTATATAATACTATTACCCTCTTTTAATAAGCTTAAAACCTCTTTTAAAGCTATATATTATATACGAGATATATTATATTTAATATAAAAATAACTAAAAGTATACTCGAATCGGTTAAGCTTACGTAAACTATAACTTTACTCTAAGAGGATAGAGCTAGCGAAATAGTTAGTTAATTAAGGGGGTAATCTAAGTACTATAGTCTAATAACTAGATATAATAATTATATCTTCTAAAGCCTCGTCTTCTAGAAAGTCGATAGCTTCTACTTTATCCTTATACCGATCTAGTTCGTTAGCGTTCTAGTAATCGGTAAGAGTAAGAAGGTTAGGCTATCGAGGGATATCTTTATTAACGAGCTCGAGCTCTCTAATAGTATTAGAGGCGAGGTAAAGGTCTTAGTCGAAGTTCGTATCGCGAATAGCTTAAGCTAGCTATTCTTTATCGAAGTCCTATTATATTAATATTAGTTAGTTTTATTTAAATAGGGTAAGGTGATTTAAATAGGAAGGAGGGGCAGATAAGCTAGCGTAGTCTATCGTATAAGAATAGTTAGGAAGTAAGCAGTACTAAGCCCTCGTTTAAAGGTAGGTTAAGGTTAATTAATATTAATCTATACTCTAAGAGACGGTAGAATTAACTAATCGATTAATATATAAGTATAGGTATAATTAGCGTAAGAAAAAGAAGGATACTTATATTAAACGTAGTATAGGGGGTATTATTATTATTATTATTATTATTAGTATCGTCGTTATCGCTGCCGCTACTATAAAAAGAGGAATATTTAATAGAAAGACGGGTAATATCTACTTCTAATATCTTAGTATTATCGGTAATAGAGGGAGGGTATAGACGAGGCTGTTAGGTCGGGCCTTATAATATAGAGCCTTCTCTATATAGCTCGTTAGCCTTACGTTCGGCCTTACGAACTAGTACTCGCTTACTAGGCTATTAGATATACTTACGCGGTATAGTAATAGTAATAATTAGAATAAAGATAGAAAGGGGAAAAAAGGTAATCTTAATAGATAAAGCGATATAATAAATCGGCTTACTAGTATAATATCTTAAATAAAGAAAGGCGTAGTACGATATTATAGTTAAGGTTAGTAAGGTAATTAAAGGCAGAGACGGCCGTTTAGAATTAGTTATATATACTAATAGGCACTTTACCTCTAGGGCTTAATATATAGCTACTTATATATAAGCACCGTAACGCGTAAGTAAGCTCTTTAAGTAAGCTGCTTAGGTAAGCTACCTAGGTAAGCTGCCTACTATAGGTCAGCTACTTAGGTAACGCTTAGGGCCCCCTATACTTAGAGTACCTTTAATACTTAGGGCACCGGGACCCCTTAGTATACCTATATTATTTAATAACGCTAACGGGTAGTAGTATTAAAGCTATATTATACTATATATAATAGCTAAAATATAGTAGCTTATAATAACTACGTAAATAGCGTTTAATATTAGAATTAAGCTTTAAGGGCTACTAGGGGTTAAGCACTTACTAGTTAACCTATATTCAGACGTATAACTAGCGCGCCTTAGCGCTAAGTAACTTCTACTACCCGAGATCACTAAAACCCTATATATACTAAGGTAGGGGTATAAGCCCGGCGTATCTTTAACCTATAGTAGTTAGTTTAATATTAGTAAATAAGAATAAACTACTACTATTTAAGCAAATACTAATATATAATAATATTAGTAATAATAAGTTAAAAATAAAGTAAGGCTTTTATTACCTACTAAAAAAAAAAACTATAAGTAGATATATATATATACCCCTAAAAAAGATTAATAGGTAGATACCCTTAAAAAAAGAGAACTATAATACTATATAAAGCCTAAATATAATATAGCCGTAAATTTAGGCCGGGGGGGCGGCCTTATCGATCTCGAAAGCAGCTAGAGGCAAATATTAGCTAATAGTCTATATATATATATATATATATATATAT